>CAUJRU010003097.1:0-56633 GCA_963277665.1 Viscum album
TTGGATCCTAAGGTCTTATATGTTTATTGTGTATACATTCACTTAATTATAGGAAGAAATAATAAACTCTTCCTTGGAATTACGTACTAATCACTTTTCATTAATAAGATACATAAGGTAACCATTATCACATAATTGGATTTTGTCGTGACCCATCCTCGGGGCCCGTGCCGTGACTACCCCAAGCCCGCCTTCCATTGGCCATGGGCTGGTGACTAGCACCAAAGGCATAAATCCTGATAAATGGGAAGGAATTGTCTTTATAAAAGTAAACAAAACACCACAGAGTACAAGTGGAAGTAAAACACTAAGTACAAAGAGAAGTGCTGAAAGGTAAATGGGCCATAATACAAACCCAAATTAAATTAAAACTACAGCTGAACAAAGTAAAACAGAAAAAGACAAAAGCTGGATGGACAGAAGCGGATCCTGGGTCGTCCTCCTCGGATCCTACCTGAAGGGATGGTACAAATGGTGCAACTCCTGGATCGTCCACCATGGATCCTACCTGAAGGGTCGGTACATATAGCCTCCACAACGCTCTCGCAGGACATCCTCCTCCGAGTGTCGTCTCGCCGTGAAGTCCACCTCCGGATACTAACTCGTCGTGTAGTCCACCTCCGGGTACTAAATCGTCGTGTAGTCCACCTCAGGGTACCGTCCAGTCCTCGAATACTCGGCCTCCATCATCACTGCCCATCGTCTGCAACCAACACAATGAGGTGCAGGCATATCCCATGCAGGGTTGAGTATAATGATAATCAATAGGGTCCCCGAGACCCTCAAGGTCTCACTAAAACCAACAAGTATAACCAAAAAGAAGATCTCAACAGATAACCTCTACTTAGCTATATGCCCATACATATACCTAGGTTATCAAGTAACCCATCTCAATAATGAGGAAACACAAGGATTATGAAATCAATGGATAACCACTACCCAGGTATATGCCCATACATATACCTAAGTTATCAAGTAACCCATCTCAATCATGAGGAAACACAATGGTCATAGACTCAGCTCAAACCAAGATTTTCATTATCAAAACAATAACTGCTGAAGAGCCCCATCTCTAGAGTGTACAATGGTCCTATCATGACTTCGAGGTACTGCTCACTAACCTAAGACTGCTGAGGTACTCCTCCTGTCGAGTACCGCAGGTCATCCAACCAAACACAGAAGTGCTTCCCGCCGGGATATGCCACCCAAACACAGTAGTGCACACCCCCTAGTAGCCTGCAGAGGTACTCTCCGGATGAGTACCACGGGTCTGCATTTTCACACAGGTAGTGCTCCGTCCACCATGGGTTTTCACCTCACAAAGTAGTGCTCCGTCCACTGGGCTAGTCGACTCACTCCAAGTCGAGTCGGTCAAGCAGTCGTCAGGTCTGAGATGGCAACACGATCTTTGTACTCTGCACGCTCGTCTTTGGGAGGGTCTGCTCCATTAGCTACAGGTCGATACTCCAAGTATTTCAAAGTCCCACGAAGAATTATCCCAAAGGACTGCCTCATCACAGGGGTCTCAACGCAATAGACGACGCGTCAATCGAACGCCCGGTCTGTGAGTTACTAGCACATTCATCCCAGGGGCCCAGTTGGTTTTGTGTGCGAACCAAACAGGCTGTATCTCAACTATACCCCAACTCTCATAGGGTATACTCAAAGGGACCGTTTCTCAATGTGATCACCAATGCCGCTGATGGTTCGTCAAACGGACGTCCGGTCTGAAAGATATCAGCTTTTCCATTCCAGGGGCCCGGTTGGATTTCGGGTACAATCCAACCCCGCCACTATCCAACAGAAACCAAAACTCGGGCCAAGTATTCCAAAAGTTCCGTCTCATCAAGAGTAAATCAACGAGACAGACGGCGCATCAATCAGACGTCCAGTCTGTGAGTTATTGGCTTTTTCGTTCGAGAGGCCCGGTTGGTTTCGTGAGTGAACGGACCTGACCGCACTCCAACAGCGTCTAAACCACGAGCGGAGTAAGCCAAAAGATCCTTCTATCTTAGAGGAATCAATCAAAGTCAACGTCACGTCAATCGGACGTCTGGAGATGAAGATATAAGCGTTTCTGCTTCGAGGGACCGGTTGGTTTCGTATCCGAACCAACCTGGCCGAACCCAAGGTATTATGAAACCTTGAGAGTTTAATATACCGAAACGACCGTCTCGATCCATGGGTCACATCACCACTGACGGTGCATCGATCGGAGGTCTATAGCTCATGTTATGAGTGAAAAACCGTTAGGGGTCCGAAAACGGGGGGTCTGGGCCCGGACCGACCCGGTCTAACGCCAACTGGGTCGGCCCGAACCGGGTCGACCCGACCCGAGTCCAACCCGGATGGCGCGGCCCAGCCCGGCCGGGGTGGCCCAGCCCGGCCTAGGTGCGACCCGGCCCGGCCGGTGGGTCGGCTCGGCCGGTTACGGCCGAGCAGAGCAGAGCGAGGCGCTGCCCCCGCGTGAAGAGCTGCGGCCCCGCGTGGGGCCACCCGTGCCTGCGGACGCGGCAGCCGGCCGCGTCCCACCACCCCCCCTTCAGTCCCGCGCGGTTGAGGGACCGCGTTCTGCCATCGTGGCTTTAGTCGTGGCTGATTTTTCCTACGGCGCTCCAGGCGCCGCCGCCCCCAACTGCCGGTGCCTCCGCGCCGATGCGGGCTTCGGCGGACCACTGGACGTGCTCCGGTGGTCCGATTCGCCTGCGGTCTTCACCAAAGATCATCTAGGGACCCAACCTTTGCTGAAAAGCTTTCAAAACGCCTTCGTGGCCCGCCTCACCATTGTACGTCGATCCACACTTCGACAACAAAACACGGGGTCTTTAAATCGCCTCCTCGGTCCGACTCCGCCAACGGTTTCGTTCGGCCTCAACGGCACGGCGCGACGGCGCCGTGCTTCTTCACCGCATTCTTTCTCGTGTCCACACGGTGCCATTACACTGTGCTGCCATTTTTCATGCTGCAAGGAATCAAAAAAAAGGGGGGGATAGTCGGCCGTGTTCGTGCGGTCCGACCTCCTCCCGTTAAGTCGGTAACAAGCGGCCCAAAAGACGAAGAAAAACAAGGAAAACTTCACGAAAAAAAGAGTAACAACCCAAACAGTTTTTCCCCACAACAGATTATTCCCAACCCGCAAGGAAAATATTTTCGGATGAACTAGGTAATAAGTTGATCCATGTTCTTTGTTTTCTTTAGAAAGAAGGAAAAAAGGGAATAAAATCATTCTCAAACATAATTCCCTACCTCAAGCGTTGTCGTCGAACGCGAGTTCGTCACGGAATTAACTGTCGCAAAAGAAGAGGATCGTCGCAGAATAGATGGATCCTCGTGGAAGAAAATTCATTGACGTCGCGGTACATGGCGTCGCTGTTTCGCGCGGAATCCGGGGATGACCTCCTGGACGGGAGATTCAAACGTTCCGATCGGTTTCTAACGGGTTTGTTCGTAGAACCGGAAACATCCAATGATTCCACATCCGTTTGGACCTACTTTCCAAAGGCAGGCGCTCATTAGCTTGTGGGCTAACGAGGCTTAGGAATTTACATTGGTCGAGAGGATGGGAGGTCGGACTCATCACACCTTTTTGAGGGGAATTATTGTCTACTCCGGGACTCTCTTTATAGATTTAAGTTAAGTTCGTGAATCTTTATTACATTACCAAGTATAAAATGAACTTTCCTTTAGTTTTAACAATCAATGATTAAATATGCAAGAAATTTAGAGAATCTTTTATATGTATTCGAGGTTCTTCATCAATGTATAATCATCTATATTTGTTTAGAGATTCTTGGTCAATGGTATCCTTCAAAACATTTATATAAAAGTCTTTTGGTCATTTTGATGACCAGGCTGGTTTTAAAGCCACTCAGTGGGGCACTTGAAGTTTATCGTCATTCAGAAGGATAGAGATTATTTCAATGTTGGGATCGAACCCATAAATGGGCTACCTACGTATCCTTTGTTTTGAAAAAAGGAATCAGAACCCACGTAGTTCGAGGAATGGGATATGATGTTTTATGATTGATGGCTCAAAGATGAATGTCATAATTACTTTTACACTCTAAGCTCACGTGAGTCATGCTCGGTGTGAGAAACAAGAGGTATTGGTAAAATTTAGACAATTGTGCCATAAAAGATGCAATCATAAGAATTTGTTTTGGGGCTTATGTATAGATGACTGCCCAGATAGACGAATGTTTAGGATTTACTTTTAGGGAGAAAATCCAAGAACAGGGTCCACAAAGTTATATGTGCTTCATGGAGATTTGAATACTCTAATCTTGGGGATTACTCCTAAGGAGGATGCCCAAGTTAGGAGGGGACTTATGATTGGGTTTTATTCCTGAAAAGGAAACCGAAATCAAAGGTAATTTATGACTGGTTAAGAGAAATTTTAAGAGACTTGGGGCTTACTCCTAAGAAGGATGCCCAAGATTTATGACTAGGATTTATTCCTGAGAAGGAAGCCTAGGTTAGGGGACTTGGGGCTTACTCCTGAAAAGGAAGCCCAAGGTTATGACTGAGTCTTATTCCTGAAAAGGAGACCCAGGTTAGGGATTAAGGTTTGGGGCCTACTCCTGAGGAGGATGCCCAAGATTAAAGGACTTGATTGGGGCTTATTCTTAAAAAAGATGCCCAAGTTAGGTTTTTATAACTGGGGATTTATTCCTGAAAAGGAGACCCAGGTTAGGATTCTCTCATCTTAAAGGATGAGGTTGAAATGAATGAACTCTCAATCTTTGGTGATATAAAGATGTTTAAATCACTAGGTTTTGAGAGATATTTCACAGAATTCCTTTCAGATAAGGATGTCAAATCAAGAAATCATGCCATAAATGGCTTTGAAGAGTATCTTGAAGACTGAATCTTGAATAGGAAGGGTGAAATGGCTTAAGAGGGGTAAAAATGGGCAAGATGGGCACCCAAAAAGATAGGGGCGCGCAAGTCCTGAAAGGCGCGCAAGTCCTGCGGCGGCGCGCAAGTATTGGTCGCGCAAGTATACTTGCGCGACATTAGGGGTACTTGCGCGATTTTCAACCAGAGTTGAAATACTTGAGCGACTCTTTATTAAACCCTTTACCATTCTCTTGAGGTTCTTCCAGAAGAGGGACGCGCAAGTTATATTGGAGGAATTAAGTCGGCGCGCAAGTGTTTGATAAGTTTCAACACTTAGGCCTTCCTTTTTCTCTTTAGATCTTCCGTTCTAGGTAAGAAATTACCTTATAAGTGTTCCGGAAGCTTTGAGAAGAGACTTGGGCATCGGGAGCTTCAATTCGTGTTTCTGGAAAAAGATCTCCTTCAATGGGGGGCCCACAGGGTCTATTTATAGGAAAAAAGAAGACCCCGGGCGGTTACTGGGCGGTTATCAGATCTGTCGCGCAAGTCCCTTGCACGACCATGAGGGGTCGCGCAAGTGTTGAGTCGGCGCGCAAGTAGACTTGCGCGACCAAGATGGAACTTGCGCGATACATGGGCAATGTTCTCCTTTTCCATCCCTTTGTTGATTTTTGATGTTTCTTCAAAGGATTAATCACTTTAAGCTCAGATATTCCCTTTTCCGAACTTTAGATTCCGTGACGAAAGGAGCGTCAACAAAAGTCCCCCCTCAGAGTTGGATCCGGAAAAAAAAATGAGGATTTGACTCTGAGGAAATCGAATCCCTCTAAAGGAAAAGGGAGGCGCGCAAGTCTTCAGTGCGCAGAGGGAGGCGCGCAAGTCTGCGTCGCGCAGGCCTTTAAACCCTCTGGTATGGCGCGCAGGTAGGCCTCCTGGCCTATAAATATACGGCCTCACCTCCGTACAAGTATCCGGATTTCCGGACTTCATACCTTCTCGAGCTCTCGCCGCGCAGGTCACCTAAGCCGCGCAAGTCTGCTCTGTTTTTCCTTGATGTCGCGCTCCTGTAAAGGTATTCGTGATCACTTGCGCGCCATTTTGTAGACTTGCGCGCCTTAATGCCTTAGCCATTTTTTCAAATTTCTTCACAAAATTTATGAAAAATAAACCCATTTAAGAGTTAGTTTATTCATCTTTTGTGCAGATTCAGTGGTTCCCAAGGGAATTGGAACGACTTATGAACTGGCTAGCAAGCGGATTGATGACATGATGAACATCATTGGCCCTGATTACTATGATATCTGCGACAGCACTCTTCCAGATTTGGCTAAGTACTTGAAGAAATATCATCTTAATTTCCCACAGAGCATCTACCTGTCTCTATGTGGTCATGGTCACTTGCAAGGAGTCAATGTTCCAAATGCAAACAACTATACACCTGAAATGCAGCTGCGCTGCTACTCCTTCATTTCGGTTATGCTGTGCATTAAAAGCAACAACAATGGTGTGAACTTTCAAATTCTCCTTGCATTCCATTTCCTTGCAGATATAAAAATGGCAAACCCATGGGCTGAAATGTTTTCCACTACCGGTTGGTGGAGAGAAGACAAACATGGTATTAGAGCAATATCTGAAAAGAGTACTCTCTTCAAATGGCTCTTTACTTCCAATGCTCCATTCTCAAATCCATGTATCCATCTTCCAAGTCTCTTGGACAGAAACAGAGTCACTGTTTGATCAGCAGAAAATTTTCTCAAACCGCACTCAAGAACATCCTTTTACAATTGTTCCAAGAAGAGCTGGTATCACTGCATCTCCTTTTTGTTTCCAGTTGAATGAATAAATTCCAGGTGGTTGCTGATGAAGCTCGGGATGCCGTAAATCAAATGAAGTGTTATGTTGAAAGCCTCTTGTAATTCTTGAAAAAGAGAAGAGACTCCAATCTGTGGATGTCCTTCTAACTCTTGTGTATCAATGAAAAACACTTTCGTCTCCAATCATTTGTGCTTGCATTCTTCCATTACCTGTTTCAAATTTACTTAAGCCAATGGGCTTAGTAAGCATAGTTTGATTTTTACTAGGATTATTACAAATAACCCTACAAACTTTGAATCTTTTAATTGCTCAATATTACCTAAATCATACAGAAAATGTATATTTAGTGAGCTGGAACTTGACTTTTATTCATAGTTCCTCTGTCTTTTGTGTGGGCAGTTTAAAGTCATGCAAGCCGGACATAAAGAGGCTAATGTTTAAGGTCGAAATAGCTTTGACCGAAAAAAATGGATTAAAATGGATTCAATTCCTTGATAATTTATCTGAAAACAAATTACCATACTCAAGTATGAGAGAAAATATGTAAACTATGACTTAAGAATATTTGAATCTGAGGAATGATATGAAAAAGAGCTAAATAGCATTAGAAGAAGTAGTTTCCAAGAATGAAGTTATTATTATTTAACAAAACCCGTTAGGGGGTGGAAATATGCAGGGCCACCTATGGGCATTGGCTGCATAGTCAAATAAAATAGCATCTTTTGGCTGACAAGTCTGTTATGTGGACTGTTTATGCAAGGCCACCTATGGGCACGTGCTGCATAGTTAGGAAAAAGAACTCTCAGAAATTTACTTTCCTAGTGCTAAAAGCCAGTGAAAGTTTATGGAGATTCAAATTTTCTAAAGCATAGAGTTTGTTGTATGGAAAGAAGTACTTGAATATGGAAAGGATATTTCCGAACAAGAATATCAAAGAACTGGATGAATATCACTCCTACGAAGGTCTGACCCAAACGTAGGGAAGAAGAAT
The DNA here is from genome assembly GCA_963277665.1 of Viscum album. Taxonomy (NCBI): domain Eukaryota; kingdom Viridiplantae; phylum Streptophyta; class Magnoliopsida; order Santalales; family Viscaceae; genus Viscum; species Viscum album. The sequence goes on from CAUJRU010003097.1 coordinate 7,646, forward strand.
AAACCATAGACTTGAATACTTTCAGATCATAAAAAAGGATATGGGACAAATATGTTAAGGATGGCTATTTTTGCGGATCCCTACATACTGTCGTTTAAGACAAATAAGGACAAAAGAGGCATTCTTCCCAAGAATGAAGTTACTATTATTTAACAAACCCGTTAGGGGGTTGAAAACATGCAAGGCCACCTATGGGCATTGGCTGCATGGTCAAATAAATAGCATCTCTTGGCTGACAAGTCTGTTATGTGGACTGTTTATGCAAGGCCACCTATGGGCACGTGCTGCATAGTCAGGCAAAAGAATTCTCAGAAGTTTGACATTTTTGTGACCATAAGTCATGAAAAAGGGTTATGAAGATCTGAAAATATTTAAGGTTAGGATTATAATACATAAATATGGGTATTTTCCAATGTATATAGAGATACATAGGTCAATGAAAACCATAATCATGTTGTGGCTGGGTCCTGAATTGAAACTTGGACTTCACTACGTATCTCATAAGAATGAGAATCAAGCCATACGTAGTTCTTGAAATGCAGTTTAACGTCGTGCAGGACGAAAGGATGAGTGATCTTAGTTTTTGGGGTCATAGAATTCGGACCATAATAATGAATACACAGTGTGCGTTTTCATGAGGACTTTTCAGCCAAGGGACTGAAAGTGAAATTTGGGGTTAGGCCCAAAAGACTTGGGACTGGATTCGAGGGACACTCGAATGTTCCTACGTATCCCATAAAGATGGGAATCAAGTCCACGTAGTTCTAGAAACTACCCTTTGTACAAATTTGGTTCGTACATGTGAAGGGTGAAAGGGGACTTTAGTGCAATGATGGTTTAACCTAAAAAAAGTTCAGGCATTACCATGTATGCACGTAGTTTTTTTTTAAAAAAAATGAAAAACTATGATTGAAAAATCAATGTCAATAATAGTTCTCTCTCAAATGAGGAAATCAAAGAATATTGTAGTTTATTGTCATACAGGACAAAAGTGTTGTATAGTTTAACGTCGTATAACAAGGACGAAAATGAATCAATGTAAAGATATTGATTCCAGGGGCGGTTTCACAAATCAACATCATATGAGATGGTGGTGAACCGATGTGAAGAGGTTGTTTTTGGGCTTGAACCTTTGGGAGGTTGCCTACATACCCAACCTGGAGGGCAAGGATCAAAGTCTGTGTAGTTCAATTAAAGAATGAATTAATGATCAAGTTGTTCTTGGGGACAACGATCTAATTAAAATGTTGTTGGGACTTACACATGGTTAGTGGCCCAAAGGGAGTGTTATGGTTGATGTTCGCTCTAAGCTCACGTGAGTCATACTCGGTGTGAGAAACAAGAGGTAATAACAACCTTAACGATGCATAGTTTAATGTCATGTAGGACATATCAAGGACTTTCTGTACAGTTTAGCGTCATGTAGTTAGGACGATGGGGATAAAATAGTTTAACGTCATATTGGACGAAAAGGGGGACTGTGCAGTTTAATGTCATGCAGTAAGGACAAGGGAGTGTACCATTTTAACGTCATGTCGGACGAAAGTGCGAATAGTTTAAGGTCATATGCATGGACCATGGATGGTGCAGTTTAATGTCATGTTGGACATTTGATGATTATATAGTTTAACGTCTTTCCGGACGTGAGGGACTTTTATACAGTTTAGCGTCATGTAATTTAGGACGTCACAGTTTAACGTCTTGCTGGACATAAGGGATTGGCAAATAGTTTATGGTCATATACATGGACCAGGGATGATGCAGTTTAATGTCATACTGGACCATTGCTGTACAGTTTAAAGTCATGTAGCTAGGACTAAGGTGAACCAATATGAGGATATCAGTTCTGGGGACTTTTTACAGTTTAACGTCATGCTGGACGTTGGAAGTGCCACACAGTTTATTGTCATGTTGCTAGGACACAATATAGTTTAATGTCATCTCGGACAGAATACAGTTTAGTGTCATGTAGGACAATAAGGGACTTAACACAGTTTAACGTCATGCTGGACGATGAAAGTGCCACACAGTTTAAATGTCATGTCGCTAGGACAAAATATAGTTTAATGTCATCTCGGACAAAATATAGGAACTTCTATACGGTTTATTGTCATGTAGGACAAAATCAGGGACTATGCAGTTTAAAGTCTTGCAGTTAGGACTATTGGTGCTGCACAGTTTAGTGTCATGTTGCAGGGACATAAGTGCGAATAGTTTAAGGTCATATACACGGACCATACAGTTTATCGTCATGCTGGACGTAGTTGTAGTTTAAGGTCATACTGGACCATTGTTGTATGAACCAAATGTAAGAGTCTTAGTTCTGTGAACAATATTTTGTGTTTATACAAAATACTTCTTCAGAAATCTGGCATTAGTTGGAGTCGTGATGTGTTCTCCATCCATTGAAATCAGAGAATACGCTCCATTGGAGTAGACCTTATGTACTGAATAAGGTCCTTCCCATTTTGGTTCAAGCTTGGGAGGCTTCTTTCCTGGTATCATTGGTGTTCTGAGAACCAATACCAATTCTCCCTGAATGAATGAACGAAGACGAACTTTTTTGTTAAAAGCTCGTGCTATTCGATTCTGATAGATTTCCAAGTGGTGCAAAGTGCACAATCTTTTCTCATCTAACTGTTCCAATTCATTCAACCGCTTTTGGGATTGCTCATCTGTTGATAATTGATCACAAATGGCTATTCTGAGTGAGGGCAATTGGACTTCAATTGGCAAGACTGCTTCTGTTCCATATACTAATGAATATGGAGTAGACTGCGTTGCATTGCGAGTGGTAGTCCGATAAGCCCATAAAGCATGATAGAGTTTATCAGGCCATGACCTCTTATCTTTATCCACCATCTTTTGCAGTATATTTGAAAGAGTCTTGTTGAAGGCCTCTATCTGGCCATTAGCCGCTGCATGATATCGAGATGAATGGTTGGACTTAATGTTGTATTCTTGATACAATCTCTTTACCTCAGAAGAACAGAAGTTGGTGCCGTTGTCTGTCAATATGGTATGAGGGACACCAAATCTAGTAATGATGTTAGACTTGATGAAGCTAACAATGCATTTAGAACTGACTTCTTTGAGAGGTACTGCCTCTGCCCATTTGGAAAAGAAATCAGTAGCAGTAAGAATGTACTTAAACTGCTTGGCCGTAGCTGAAGGGTAAGGTCCCACCACATCCATTCCCCATGTGGAAAATGGCCATGAGTATTTAGCTGTATGAAGCAACTCTGGAGGTTGATGAATGAAATTGGCATATACTTGGCATGAATGACACTTCTTTGTGAAATTAACACAATCTTGTATCATTGAAGGCCAGAAGTATCCAAGTCTTCGAATTTGATCAGACAATCTATGTCCAGACTGGTGGGCACCACAGACTCCTGCATGCACTTCTTTTATGACAGCCATTGTCTCTTCACCATCAATACATCTGAAGAGAACTCCATCAAAACCACGTTTGTAGAGAATTTTCTCGAGGTGGTTTGGACCATCATAAAGAGTAAAATTGACCACACGTCGCCGAATTTGTTCTCTCTCGGCTCTATCAGGTGGAAGTGTTCCATTTTGAAGGTATTCCCTGATAGGTGACATCCATCCTGTAGTATGACCATATGGTTCAGGAATGGGACTAATTTCATTAATTTCCTCTGTTCTGACTTGAACATAAGGTGAAATTGCACGACGGTGGGCAATACCGATGGTTGTCTCGTCCCGATTTGGATCTGCTAAAGCTGTGGCTATATTAGCCAGTGCATCAGCTTGAGCATTTTGTGATCTTGGGACATAAGAAAATGTCGGTTCTGAAGGGAATTCCGACATTAACTCTCTGACGTAATCATACAAAGGGATTAATTCTTCTTTTCTGATGGCATAATCCCCATTGACTTGTTTGATTACCAGGTCTGAATCACCTTTTACCTTTAAGTGATTCACTTGTGCTTGAAGCGCTAACTCCAAGCCTGCAATGAGAGCTTGGTATTCAGCTTCATTATTGGTACCGCCTTCCCACAACAAAAAGGAATAAGGTAACACTGCCTTATCTGGAGAAATGAGCACAATTCCTAAACCAACTTTGTTGAATTTAGGATTTTCCATTTTCTTCCCTGTTGGACTTCTAGAAGCACCATCAAAATACATTTCCCATGTTTGAGGATTCTCTTGAATAGAAAAAACTTCCTCATCAGGGAGTTCGATATCTGAATATGTGTCTTCCACTGAAGGGTGTTCAGCCAGGAAATCAGCCAAAGCTTGGCCCTTAATTGCCTTTTGAGACACATATTGAATGTCGAACTGCTGTAGAATAACCGCCCACCTTGCCAGACGTCCTGTAAGCATTGGACGACTAAGGATGAATTTGAGTGGATTATTACGAGATACCAATTGGACCTCGTGATGTTGCAGGTAGTGTCTCAGTTTCTGAACTGCAAAAATTAATGCTAGGCAGCATTTTTCAATACTCGAATACCGGGTTTCTGTTTCAAGCATAGTTCTACTGAGATAGTAGAGACTATTTTCATTCCCAGCATCATTCTTTTGAGCGAGAAAGGCACCCAATGATCGCTCTAAAGCTGTCACATAGAGGATAAGAGGTCTACCCTCAACAGGTGGCATGAGTACTGGTGGACTTAAGAGGTATTTCTTGAGAACATCAAATGCTTCTTGACATTCTTTAGTCCACTGGTAAGTGACTCCTTTCTTCAATAATTTGGTAAAAGGTAAACTTTTGCCTGCCAAATTGGCGATGAAACGCCGAATATAGGCTAAGTGTCCTTGAAGTCCTCTTAATTCTTTCAAATTCTGAGGAGGTGACATACCAAGGATTGATTTGGTCTTCTCAGGATCGACTTCAATACCACGATGGCGTACAACAAAGCCGAGGAATTTTCCTGAGGTTACCCCAAAAGCACATTTTAAGGGGTTCATCTTCAAATTATGTTGTCGAAGCTTGTGGAATATGATTTCCAAATCAGCCAAGTGATCAAAACGTTGTTTGGATTTAACCACCAAATCATCTACATAGCATTCAACAAATTTCCCTAGAAAAGGTTTGAAGATACGATGCATGGCGCGTTGATATGTTGCACCTGCATTCTTTAAACCAAAGGGCATCACCCGGTAACAAAACACACCTTGAGGAGCTCTGAAGGCTGTATATTCCTCATCTTCTGGGGCCATTCGGATCTGATTATATCCAGAATATCCATCCATGAAAGAAATTACTTCATAGCCAGCCGTTGCATCAATTAAGAGTTCTGTAATCGGAACTGGAAAATCATCTTTGGGACAATACCGATTAAGATCTCTGAAATCGATGCAAACCCTAATTTGTCCGTTCTTTTTCTTTACTGGGACAATATTAGCCAACCACTTGGGATATTGAACTTCTCTGACGAAGTTAGCTTTGATAAGCTTATCCACTTCAGCCTCGATTTTGGAAGCATAGGTTGGGTGTGTTCTTCTCGCGGCTTGCTTGAATCCTCGATGTTCTTTTGGCAAACCCAAATGATGGGTGGCAACATCAGGATCAAGGCCAGACATCTCTGTATAATTCCAAGCAAAGATATCTTTATTTTGCTTTAGAAAAGAAATATACATCTCTTGTTCTTCAAGGGTCATGGCCGCACTAATTAAAGTGGGGCGTGGATCTTTCTCTGTACCCAGATTTACTTCTCTGAGTTCATCCACAGTGGTAGAGATACCCTCTTCAAATGCTGGAGGAGCATCTCTAAGATCTTCCTCTTCCTCTTCATCATGTGTTATATCTTCCGTTTCTACTTGCAAAGTAGATGAAAAAACGAAATTCTCATGATCATAAGAGATGTCAAAATTTTCACATTTTGAAGAAGAAGCTTCCATTTCCGTCCCTATTGATGAAAAAGGGTCTTCTTTGGGAAATAAAGAGGAGATGATGGATTGAGAATCGACATCAACATTCACCTCTGGTGTTGCTATAACTTCTTCTGGCCTGATTAGCGAAGTATAGACTTGTTGGATTTCAGCAGACGAAATAAAAACGTCACCAATTATGCTTTCATCATTGCTTGGTAAGTTACCAATTTCTCCCATGTTGTCTGGCTCGATTGCCGTAATTGACATTATGGATCTTTCCATAAGAGTATTTTGATTTGGGCCTATTTTGTCAATTTGACTGATAGGTAACACATAATCTGTACTCACATGTAAAAATGGATTTATTGGAATTTTTTCCAAACCATATGGAGCATTAACTTTGGTAATTTCCTTCATTGTAGATTTTTCTCTTCCTTTCATGTGATAAAATTCCGCCTCAATGTATTGAGACTCACATGTTTTGAACGGGGCCTTATCACCATATAATGTTCCAACTTGACCATCAAAACAGTATTTGAGACATTGATGATATGATGACGGAATATCTGCATGCTGATGTAACCAGGGTCTTCCAAGCAAGATATTGAAAGCTGAGTCTTGATCGACAATCATGAAATCTGAATTGGAAACAAGATCTCCAAACTGAGTTCTGAGCGTAACTTCTCCCAGTGGTTCTTGTTCATTTTTATCATATCCTTGCAACATCATGGTAGAAGGAGATAAATCAGATTCTGTGAGGCCCAATCGACGAAGTGTGCGAATGGGCATGAGGTTGACTCCTGAACCATTGTCAATGAAAGCTCTTCGAACATCTATACCATTGACTTTTCCAGATAAGTACAAAGGTTTTATGTGCCCATGCACAACATCATCCTCATCTTTATCAGTAAAAGATATCACTGCATGGCATTCTGCAGGATTATTCTCTATGTGATAAATTTCAGCTGCAGCAATCTCAGCTTCGAACTCTTGAGGACTTGACAAAACTTCGATGAGTGCTTCCCGAAGATCTCTTGATAGATTCAAAGCATCCAAAATTGATAATTTGGCTGGTACTTGGGCCAAGTGTTTCAATATATCATACTTTTGATCTAGAGGCCTGCGTTTCCCAATAGGAATATGTGGTTTAGCAGGTATCTTGGAAGCAGATGCTTTGGAAGCTGATGCATCTTGTATTGAAGTTGGCAACATCTTTGGTTTTGGAAAATTAGACTGATTAGATCCATTTGCTTGCTGAGATAAAGAAGATGGATCCTTTAATCGGTCTTCCAAAATAATTGTGCCGAAGCTGAGTTGGCCATTAGCAGAAGAACTTGCTTGTTCATTTTGAGCTCGCTGAAGGGCTCTACCACGAGTTTCTGCTGCATATACAGTGCTAGCAGGGGTAGAATTAGAGTAGTGGCTTCGGAAAGATCCACGTCTTCCCCTATATCCTGAACCTCTAGAACTTCCTCTGGTTCCTTTATTTGATATAGGGAATTCAGGCTTATCAAGACTGGAATATGAATCTGTTAATTGAATCATATTAACAGAACCAAAGATCAATTCTTCGTCTGATAAAGACTCTGCCTGGTTGGCCTCTTTAGGCTGTGCCGTTTGGTGGGACGGTGCCCGTGACTTTGAAGTAGATGGCATGAAATCTGCCAGAGTCAAAGACAATTTAGGCTTTGATACATACTCATCTTCTCCTGATTCTTCTTTCTTCTTTGAATTGCGCTGCCCTTTTGAGGATTTGTCCTTTGATGGAGGCTTTACTGCAGCTTTTGTAGGAGACACAATTGGTTTCTTCAATTGTGTTCGCAAAATGGAATGGGTCCGATTGATTGTCTTTCTGACCATCCAATCATCATATTTTTTCGCAGTTTTGCTTTTGACTTCCTGCCACTCGCCTCCTTCCTCTGGATCTGTAGCGGTAATACACGCTACATGGGCTGAAGAACCCTTCAATTTGACTTGTCCCAAGTCAACCATCTTTTGTAGGAGGTCTTTAAAGACAAAACACTCCTGGATGGGATGTCCCAACATTTGATGAAAGAGACAATAATTGGGACGGTCTTCATCTCCTTCCTTGTTTGGTCTCTTCGGCATTGGTAATTGAACCAAATTATTTTCCAGTGCTGAAATGAAGTAACCAGGAACTTGCTCATTTCGGAAAGAGTATGTTTTACTCTTCATATCCTCAAATTGTTTTCGTCGTTGATCTTTTTGATCATTTGGACGAAACAGCCTTTGTTGTTGGCGTTCAGGAGGTGGAGCCCTTCGAGAAGATGAAGGTTTTGAAGTAGAAATAGGTACAGGTGCCTGTTTAAGCATAACTGTAGCAGTTTCTGCTTTACCCATTCTTCTTCCTGGAGCTGATGGAATTACACGAGATTTAACCTTAGCCTGCATAAGGGAATCTTCAATCTGTTGAGCGATTGAAGTAAGGTCTCGAAACCCTCCTGTGTATTTCACAGGGATCAATGGCGTGCGTAATTCATCACGCAAATTTGCCACACAGATTGGCAACAATTCCTCCTGAGGGAGTGATAAACTCAAGGAATATGTTAATCCCTTCCAACGAGCAATGAAATCAGAGACTCTTTCATTCTCCCTTTGCTTGCAGTTTGTAAGATCGAAAACTGTCGTTTTCGGCAAAGTTGAGCTGAACTGAAGAAGGAATTTTTGACGAAGATCCTCCCATCCGATGACTGACCGGGATTGCAAGCTTGTATACCAGACAAAAGCTGGTCCTTGCAAGGTTCGCACGAAGCATCTGAGTTTCACTGCTTCTTGTTGTTCTGGAGTTCCCATCATAGGATCACAACAAGACACGTAATGCGTCAAATGTTGTTCAGGGTCGCCTGATCCATTGAAAGTAGGGAAAATAGGGTTTCCAAAACTGGATGGAGGAGAAATTGAATCTACCCATTCAGGGTAAACTTTCTTTTCAGGTTGAACTTGCGCCCGTTTCCCTTCCATAGTTTCTAACCGAGCTGTTAATGACTCAATAGTAGTTATTAACTTTTGAGAAACGTCAGGTTGAACTTGGTTTTGGGTAGGTGCAATGAATGGAGCTTGGACAGCCGTGGAGGTTGGTGCTGCAACTAATGGTAGTGCTGCCAACCGTTGTTGCGTTTGACCCGTAGGATTAGACCTCTGTGGGTGTACTGATAAAGGAGGATATTCCTGATCCATCTCAGTAGTTACAACAAATTCCTTCGGCTGTCGTACTTCAGCATTCTTAAGAAGAAGACTACTCTGAAGTAGTTCTGCATTCAACCTTCTTAATTCTTTCATTTCTTCCTCCTGTTGTGCAAGCCTTTGCTCTAATGAGAGCGATTGACCTCCTTCAGAGGAAGGGTGAGAAGTAACCTGATTCTTTCCTTTCCCCTTATTGGATCCTTTTCGGAGAGGGGGAAGTGGGTTACTTGAAGGAATACCCAAATTTTGGGCAAGCCTTTGATTACGTGTGCGCACACCTTCTTCATTTAGGTCTGTGTGCGCAACTTCTTGAGCAGGAACCTCTTCATCTGATCCCTCTGATTGAGCCTCATCTGGTGAATCAGCAGCAACGGCATTGATGACATTAATGGATGCATATTGCATGGAATCCTTTCTATCATCATTACTGTGATATCGTCTCCTTCTATGTCCATGATAAGACATGGCATTCCGTTGACTTGATCCCTCAGGAATTTCTTGGAGAACCGTCACTTGGAGAGAATCTCCTGACATCTTGGCTCTTCGTTCCTCTTGAGGCTTATTCCCTAATCGAGAGAATACTGACTTTCTCTGAGGGAGGGATTGAAGATTTGAAAAAGTCCCCAGTCCGGTGGACTGGGGGTGTTCCTGTTGCTTCCGCTCAACTCCTCGAATCCCATTCGTTGATTCTGAGGGTTGGGTTAGAGAAGTCCCCAGTCTGGCAAGCTGGGGTGTCTCTTGACATGCTATGTCTGAGATATTTTTAAAATCTCTCTTGATCTTGCGAATCTTAGTTCGGAAATTAGCTGGATGCATTAACCTGTATCCACTTTTATCACCTGGTTCAACAGACCGTTGGATGATTTCCGAAACTTCTGTCATTTGATGACGTGTTTGCTCCAGACGAGAGGCTTGTGCAATATTCTCGCCTGCTTGATGTAGGATCAATTCAACAACCTGTTCTCTATATACTTGATTTTGAGAGGAACTAGTTGAAGCTTGATCTCGAGCAAGATTTTGATTATGAACAAAGCCCATTGACTGTGGCCGGCCATGGGCAATTACATTGCATGAGACCATTTTCGGCGGGCTTTGCTGACCGGAAAGCACTGTGAAATTTAGTGCTCCGTGAATACCCCATCCTCTGATATGAACATTAGATGGAGCATTGGAAATTAACTGACGCAATCTTCTTAGTGCGCCAAGGCATGAACGTTGAAGGGTTCTTTGTTGCTTTTCAGCCTTCGGATACCGAGAGACTGATAGAGATGCCAAATCAATCTGGCGTTGTAACCCTTCTATTATCTTAAGATGATTTTCATATTCATCGTAAGATAATACCTTCTTCTTTAATTGACAAAGAGTTTTCCATATGTTAAGACGAATATCATGGATTCCATCATCCGTCAACATCTTTGGAATGTCATACTGTGAATCAGCCAAAGGCCAAAACATGACTGGTACTTCACCTTTTGCCAGTTTTTTCCTCATGTTCAGCATTTCCTCTTTATCATTAAATGAAGATTCTTCTACCTGTTTGGACCAGAGTTGGTGTTTCCATGTTGCTTCATCGGATTCAACAAGATTGGTAGAGGAATCACTATTCATGCTGGAAGATGAATGACCCGGGGAAGGTTCGGAGAATAACCTGAACCCCAAGCTATCTTCTGATGGAGAAAGAGTTTCACCTGCCGATAGTAAAATGTCAGACATGACTGGTTTTACGTTTGCAAGTGCCTCGAGATAGGAGGGCTTTCTCGTTACTACATTGCCTTCTGAAGAATTTTCGAGATAATGTGAATCACTACTACGGAGAGGACTTTCGCAGCGAAGTTCATCACCATGAGGAGGACCTTCATGATGGGTTACAGCAAAAGATGAGATCTCTTGCTCCTTGGTCTTCTGACCACACAGAGGGTTCCTGTGGTTCTCATCTGAAGAAGAATCTTCAAGATTGACCGAATTTTCATGAAGCAAGTCTTCATGAGGAAGTGTCTGTTGAAGACCTTCAGGATTAATGTTCCTGTTATTGGGAACTGAGGGAGTAGAATCTTGAATTCCGACAGATAAATGTCTGAGGGATTCAAAAACTCCAGCATCGAGCAAGGCCTTGTTGCAGATTGGCCTTTGATCTTCTGACTGTGCTGGGCGGATCTTTTTCTTAGATGCCTTCTTACTCGCTTTAGAAATCACTTGATGACGAAAGTGATTGCTCTGAGCAGGTGTATGTGCCTGATCAGGAAAGATGGTCAGGTTAGGCTGACGATCATCGCTCAAATCAGGTGTATGTGCCTGACTTGGTTGTCCATATGATATGGGGGAGTAGGCCCCACAACCCTCTTGGACTGGAACAGATGTGTGTGTCTGTTCCGGAGTGAATTGTTGATGTGTCACTCCACTGCTAGGGATAGATTTATGTGTCTGTCCCTGAGATGAAGCTGAAGCTGTTATGATATCCTGGCAAGCATCCAGAATATGAGCAGGAATTTGCTTCTGCTCTTTCACCATTGACAAAATATGTTTGGTGACTTCAGCCGCCGGAACAGGGATATACGTCCATTCCGGGCTTGGAGTAGGTGTATGTGCCTGCTCCTGTCCTCCTTTTCCTGTCAGTGAATCCTGACAGTACTCATGTGTGGAGGCAGAGAGTTTAGTCTGCCTCCTGTTTGTCGTCGGGACTTTCCGACTGACTTCTCCGGGTGCTACCAAGCGAGACTGTTGGTAGACTTGATTAGTATCAGCAGGTGTATGTGCCTGCTGATTACACTTCGCCAAACGCGGTTGACGAGATCCATCATATGTAGTCAGACGAGCCTGCTGACTAACTGCTGATGTATAAGCAGGTGTATGTTCCTGCCTATGGTACTCCGCCGGAATTGCCTGGCGGGATCGGCTTGATGCTGCCAGACGAGTCTGCTGGACAGCGGGATTAAAACGAACAGGTGTGTATGCCTGCTCGTTATTTGCCACCAAGTTAGGTTGGTGGACTTCTCCGGAGATGGCAGGGATGACAACCTGCCTATTATTAACCGGATTCCGTCTCTGGTGATTCATCTTGCCTGCTCGGGTTCGAGGAACCTGAGCTGAATGCCTGGAGCCGGTACCCTCATCATGTTGAGGGTGCACTACCGCACGAGTCTGGCGGCGATTGTTGATGGGAGCCCTTGAGAAGGACTCCTGTCTCTTTGAATTAAGGTCCTGCGGGACCTGCTCATTCACTTCCTCAGAATAAGGGAGTGAATGGAAATTGCGTTCCGGGGATAACGACCCGAAACGGTTGGAGACGGTAGTCAGCACCGCCTGCTTCTTGATTGCTGGTCGCCGTTGTCCGGACGACCAGGTAGAATTGTTAACTTGGAGGGCTTGACGAGCGGCCTCCAGAGTTGGGATAGTACCGTTACGACGGTACTCCTTAACCAGTGCATTTGAAACACAGCGTTGAAGACGCTGAGTTGGTGATGTCATCCTCAGAGCGGATGACGTTCCAGCAGGAGTAGCAGCATTGGTTTTCATGGCAGCAGACCTCACAGTAGAGGTGTTCTCAGCAGCAGTATTCACAGGGGTGAATTTAAGGAAAGCCATTTTTTTGTAGAAGATCATGAAAAAAGAGTGCCTGTTCCATATAACAGACATAATCAAGATGAATCCGGCTACTGCATCTTTTGGATGATCATATGTCAATGATTGCCTTGTTGGCCCAAAAGGGCCTAACAGATAAGAAGAACATCACTTTTAACTTGGTTAAGGATTCACGTCGGGTTCACCATTTTTGTTTCGCGCGGAATCCGGGGATGACCTCCTGGACGGGAGATTCAAACGTTCCGATCGGTTTCTAACGGGTTTGTTCGTAGAACCGGAAACATCCAATGATTCCACATCCGTTTGGACCTACTTTCCAAAGGCAGGCGCTCATTAGCTTGTGGGCTAACGAGGCTTAGGAATTTACATTGGTCGAGAGGATGGGAGGTCGGACTCATCACACCTTTTTGAGGGGAATTATTGTCTACTCCGGGACTCTCTTTATAGATTTAAGTTAAGTTCGTGAATCCTTATTACATTACCAAGTATAAAATGAACTTTCCTTTAGTTTTAACAATCAATGATTAAATATGCAAGAAATTTAGAGAATCTTTTATATGTATTCGAGGTTCTTCATCAATGTATAATCATCTATATTTGTTTAGAGATTCTTGGTCAATGGTATCCTTCAAAACATTTATATAAAAGTCTTTTGGTCATTTTGATGACCAGGCTGGTTTTAAAGCCACTCAGTGGGGCACTTGAAGTTTATCGTCATTCAGAAGGATAGAGATTATTTCAATGTTGGGATCGAACCCATAAATGGGCTACCTACGTATCCTTTGTTTTGAAAAAAGGAATCAGAACCCACGTAGTTCGAGGAATGGGATATGATGTTTTATGATTGATGGCTCAAAGATGAATGTCATAATTACTTTTACACTCTAAGCTCACGTGAGTCATGCTCGGTGTGAGAAACAAGAGGTATTGGTAAAATTTAGACAATTGTGCCATAAAAGATGCAATCATAAGAATTTGTTTTGGGGCTTATGTATAGATGACTGCCCAGATAGACGAATGTTTAGGATTTACTTTTAGGGAGAAAATCCAAGAACAGGGTCCACAAAGTTATATGTGCTTCATGGAGATTTGAATACTCTAATCTTGGGGATTACTCCTAAGGAGGATGCCCAAGTTAGGAGGGGACTTATGATTGGGTTTTATTCCTGAAAAGGAAACCGAAATCAAAGGTAATTTATGACTGGTTAAGAGAAATTTTAAGAGACTTGGGGCTTACTCCTAAGAAGGATGCCCAAGATTTATGACTAGGATTTATTCATGAGAAGGAAGCCTAGGTTAGGGGACTTGGGGCTTACTCCTGAAAAGGAAGCCCAAGGTTATGACTGAGTCTTATTCCTGAAAAGGAGACCCAGGTTAGGGATTAAGGTTTGGGGCCTACTCCTGAGGAGGATGCCCAAGATTAAAGGACTTGATTAGGGCTTATTCTTAAAAAAGATGCCCAAGTTAGGTTTTTATAACTGGGGATTTATTCCTGAAAAGGAGACCCAGGTTAGGATTCTCTCATCTTAAAGGATGAGGTTGAAATGAATGAACTCTCAATCTTTGGTGATATAAAGATGTTTAAATCACTAGGTTTTGAGAGATATTTCACAGAATTCCTTTCAGATAAGGATGTCAAATCAAGAAATCATGCCATAAATGGCTTTGAAGAGTATCTTGAAGACTGAATCTTGAATAGGAAGGGTGAAATGGCTTAAGAGGGGTAAAAATGGGCAAGATGGGCACCCAAAAAGATAGGGGCGCGCAAGTCCTGAAAGGCGCGCAAGTCCTGCGGCGGCGCGCAAGTATTGGTCGCGCAAGTATACTTGCGCGACATTAGGGGTACTTGCGCGATTTTCAACCAGAGTTGAAATACTTGAGCGACTCTTTATTAAACCCTTTACCATTCTCTTGAGGTTCTTCCAGAAGAGGGACGCGCAAGTTATATTGGAGGAATTAAGTCGGCGCGCAAGTGTTTGATAAGTTTCAACACTTAGGCCTTCCTTTTTCTCTTTAGATCTTCCGTTCTAGGTAAGAAATTACCTTATAAGTGTTCCGGAAGCTTTGAGAAGAGACTTGGGCATCGGGAGCTTCAATTCGTGTTTCTGGAAAAAGATCTCCTTCAATGGGGGGCCCACAGGGTCTATTTATAGGAAAAAAGAAGACCCCGGGCGGTTACTGGGCGGTTATCAGATCTGTCGCGCAAGTCCCTTGCACGACCATGAGGGGTCGCGCAAGTGTTGAGTCGGCGCGCAAGTAGACTTGCGCGACCAAGATGGAACTTGCGCGATACATGGGCAATGTTCTCCTTTTCCATCCCTTTGTCGATTTTTGATGTTTCTTCAAAGGATTAATCACTTTAAGCTCAGATATTCCCTTTTCCGAACTTTAGATTCCGTGACGAAAGGAGCGTCAACAGTCGCGTCATCGATCTCCGAGGGTTTGGCGTTCTTCGTCGGAGGTCGGAGCGTTCTTCGCGTTCTTTGCGTTCTTTGTTGAAGAAGAATGCTTTCCTCCAAATCCTCTCCATGCCACAAGTTCCAACAGAAATAAAATAAGAGTTATCTTATTTTATTAACGTACATGACACATTTGAATTTCAAAAGAAAATAAATTAACAATTAATTCAATGAATTAATTGTAACGATTTAACCGCCCAATTTAATGAGGTGTTTCTTAACCAGAAAAACGCATGGTTGACTTTCATTAAAGAGGGTTTTCACGGGTGCGTTAATTAGAAGGAAAGAAATGGTGGGGCTCATGTGGGCCCCACCTCAAAAATATCCTACCAAGTGGGTAAGATATTTTGGGTTCCACCCTATCGGCTTAACTTTGCTTATGTGGATTTTAAGTGGCTTTAAGTGAAAATAAAATAAAGTTATCGCACCACTTTATTTTATTTCTTAACTTAACCCCAAAAATTAAAAACTACACCTGAGAAAACGCAACTCTAGAAAAGGTGTTTCTAAGAAAATACCGGCACTGCGATTCTATCGGTGCTCTTGGAATTCAATTCCGAGCACCGGTTCAAAAGTTAGAAAAACCTGCTGGTTCGTTCACTGAACGTACCCGAGCTAAACTTCAGAAATTAATTCCGGGCACACCGGGCCTCGGAATCAGGTGCCGTCAGAAACTGCATTCTTGTAAAATTCCAAAGAAAATTAAGAAAAAAATTTCATTGAAATTTCAAGGTCTTAACATTAATCCCACCTCAGGGCTTTACGTCCCCATAAAGCTTCAACACAAATTAGGGTCACAAAAGTGGTACAGAGCACGCATCCGAGCCTTCTGATCCCATATGCTCACCTGGAGGTTCCCGTACTGTCAAAGAAAATGCACCTGAGGAATCGATCATTCTCATAGGATTCGCTCCTGTCGATCCTCAATCCCCACTGGAACCTCCGTGAAAGACACCCCATCACCATCATCCATATCCCCATGGTCGATGATATGCGAAGGGTCGAGCGCGTATCTCCTCAGTTGAGATACATGGAACTCGTCGTGCACCCGGTGCAACTGAGGTAGATGGTTCAAGCGGTAAACCACCCCGCCTACCCAGCTAAGGTCCTAAGAAGGTCCGCTGAACCTCGAAGATAACTTTCTGCCTTGATCACATCTATGTAAACCTCCTCGAGGTGAGACCCGTATAAGGACTTGATTGCCATCCTCAAACTCCAGAGGTCTCCAACTCCTGTTTAGAACTGGAACTCAAAACGACTGCTACCACAAGGGTAAGTTTGACCGACTCAAGAGTGATCGGTCACACCCTCCTGTGCATGAGTTACCCTGTGCTGCCTGGGGTTTCCTTTTTTTCGCCGGCCAAGGAAAACCCATTCTGACGTCTTAGTTAAACCACAACCTTTTTTCCTAATACCGTTAATTTGTGTATGAACTGTGATTTCCCAGTCCATACTCAAACCAATGTCGTAAGGCCTTGACACTTCCACCAAGAGATTTCAACCGAAACTCTCGCCTCGAGGGTCTGACCACACTGTCGGCATAAGTGTGATTATCGAGTCTTCTCCCAAGGTATCTCTAGACGTGAGGGTCAAGTCTACAACTTACCGGAAACTCTAGGTCTAGGACAAGAATTGTGGAAGGAAGGAATGATTCGTATCAACACCTGTTACTACGGTAGCTAGTAGTGGACATATACAGTCCCTTGAATCATTTTTAGAGCCATTGGGTCACCCTCCTTGACCGCATGCAGCGACACTCTTCCTCCGCCATCCAGCTCCATATGCCTGGCGGGGATAACTAAGGCGGGTTGTTGTAGCATGTTAAGATGTACACCACCTCATGCTGCTCTCCTAGCTCTACCTCCACGTCTGCTGCTTCGCAGACTCATCACTGCTTAAATCTTCCACTTCTTGAAACCTTTAACATGCCTGAGTCTCTAAGAATGGTGCCAGTTTCCTGTTTCTTACTGCACAGTGCAGTCTTTGTCCGCTCCTGGATGACCTGCACCTTCTTTTCCTATGATCTGAAAGAGCTGCTAAAAATTTCTCCTTTGTCAAAAAGAGAAACTCAGTCTCATCCCCTGGATGAACCACGCCCATTGCCTAATACAGTCAATCCCAACATGAATGATGCATTCCTGCCATGGATGACGTCGTAAGGCCTCGACGTAACTACCAAGAGATCCAACTGTCACTCTCGCCTCCAAGGGTCGAGTCACACTGTCAGCATCAGTGTGAGGTCACTAGTTCTCCTCCAGTAGAAATCTCGAAAGTGAGGGTCAAGTCAACAGTCTTAACCAGGACCACTCAGTATCAACCAAAGAAAAAGGACGGGAAAGAAAACATCACAAAGATAAGTGTCTTTTTATTATTGCAGCTCATAGTACAAAGACACGAATACAATAGAAACATGGAACTAGAAGTACAGGGGATGTATCCACTAGTTCCTCTCCTTTCCACCTGATCCAGGAGCTCTACTACCTTATCCACTACTCGGCTGTTGCTCAAGCACCAGCCGCTGTTTCTGTCTAAGTGGCTCCTCCAACACCCGCTTATCAACTGTGCGGGGGGGGGGGGGGGGTCGTACAGTCACGTGCCAAGTGACCCTTCTTGCCGTAGGAGAAACACTATCTGTTTTTGGCATGCCTGGCTCTGACCCCACCCCAGGTGCCCCGTACCACCTATCCTAAAACCCAAGATCGCCCAACTGCTAGTCTGGTCCTCCTGGACCTCTGCATCATCTGTCTACTGCACACAGATGACTCGGCTACTGATCGAAAACCCTACGGCAAAGGCAGAATCTCTTGTACATGCTCGGGATGTAGAGCTACTGGCACAAAATCCACCCTGAAGAAGGTCTCGATGTCTTCCCATGTGAAGGCCATCCCATCACAAAACTGGAACAAGTGGCTCCACCACCTGCCTGCTGCTACCTGAAGAAGGCTGGAAGCAAAGATCACCATGAAGTCTGCTGGTGTCCCCACTAGCCTAAAAACTCTCACCACAGCATCCAACCAATCCTCAGCCGCCTGTGGGTCCGTCTCTCCCTGGAACCTGGGTGGTCTCTGGCACTGGAACTCGTGCAGCGCGCTCAAGTGGCGTGCATCTCCAACTACTGGGGCTGGTGGCATCAGTGGCCCAACATATGGTAGTACCGTTTGTGCCTCCCCTGGTGCCTCAACTGCAAGAGGGTCCTGTACCGAAGACTCATCGCTCAATAGGCTGTGAGTACGCACATCCCTCTGGTCTCTAGCTGGTCGTCCAAGAAAAGGCATCCTGAAAGAAACAATGTGACACTGTCAAACGATTATACCTGGTGAGCTGACCTGGTTTGAGCTGACATTTAAAAAATTCTGGAAACACACATGCAATCAGTATTTTCGTGGACAAAGTCAGAAATCAGTTGTCAGGGTCCTGGTGTATGGATACGTCGGCCGCCCACACCAACACTGGACTCCCTGAACTAAAAACCACACTCGGTACTCTTAACACTATTGCTTCACAGAAAGAAAATATCAGAGTTATATGTTTTGCGATAGAACCAACTCCTCTGATACCAATTTTCCACGACCCGTCCTCGAGGCCTGTGTCGTGACTACCCCAAGCCCGGATTCCATAGGCTAGGGGCTGGCGACTAGCACCAAAGGCGTAAATCCTGATAACTTGGAAGGCATTGCCTTTATAAAAGTAAACAAAACACCACAGAGTACAAGCGGAAGTAAAAAACGATGTACAAAGAGAAGTGTTGAAAGGTAAATGGGCCAGAATACAAACCCAAATGAATGTACCACAACATCTGAACAAAGTAAAATAGAAAAATACAACAGCTATAAGGATGGAAGCGGCTCCTGGTTCGTCCTCCTCGGATCCTACCTGATGGGTAGGTAGAGATGGCTGAGCTCCTGGATCGTCCACCACGGATCCTACCTGATGGGTAGGTACAGATAGCCTCCACAATGCTCTCGCCCGTCAACCTCCTCTGAGTGTCGTCTCGCCGTGAATCCCACCTCCGGATACTGACTCATCATGTAGTCCACCTCCGGGTAATGACTCATCGTGTAATCCACCTCCGGGTACCGTCCAATCTGTAAAGACCCGTAAAATTCAAGGGAAATTTTTTCTTAATTTTCTTTAGAATTTTACAAGAGCGCGGTTTCTGACGACACCTGATTCCGAGGCCCAGAGTACCCGGAATCAATTTCCGAAGTTTGGCTCGGGTACGTTCAGTGAACAAATGAGCAGGAATTTCTAACTTTTGATCCGGTGCTCGGAATTGAAACCCGAGGGCACCGATGAACTCGCAGCGCCGATATTCGCTTAAGGAGACCTTTTCCGAGGTTGTGTTTATTTCGGGTTGAGAGTTAGTTTTGGGAGTTTAGAATAAGTTAAATAAAAATAGTGGGTTAAAATTTTTTATTTAAACTTGTTGGTTATCTTCTTTCAAAGGAAGTTAGGTGTGGGACCCACACCCACTTAACCTCCCTTGAGAGGATTAAGTGTGGTGGGGCCCACACGAAACCTAAACTTTACATCTTCCCTCAAACCCCCTTAACCCCTCTTTAATTAACATGACAACTTGTTAATTAATGTGGAGTTATCTCTTTTTGAATTTCAAACCTTTGAAATTATTTTTGTGAATAAAATAAGACTTTATCTTATTTTGTTGTGTTAGAACTCTTTAGCCATCTTGGAGAGGTTGAGAGCTTTTCTTCCTTCTTCAAGCTTTGACGAAGAACGCTCAAGTTCCGACGAAGAACGCTCAAGCTCCAACGAAGAACGCCGCTCCTCCCTTCTTCGTCTACCGTGTCAACGAAAGGGAACGCCACTTCTTCCTCGGACATCCTTCGTCGGCATACGAAGATTCGTCAATGACGTACTTCTTCGGACACACCTCTTCGTCATCGGATTTGACGAACGGCTACCGCGACGCCCGACCTCCGCGACGTCGTCTTCCGCGGAACGTTGACAAATCTTCAAACCTTATACCAAGGTAGGGGTTGTTGTATTTTTGGTTATTTAATTATCCTTGTTCGTGGTTCATGCATGATTAACGTAAGGATTTTTAAGTTGTGTTATTGTTTAACGTGAGGGGGCCGGACCGCATGAACACGGCCGAACCCCCTCCATCGTTCTTGTTGAATTTCTATGCGGGTGGAAACAAGGTGGCGTGGTTCCGTCACAGCACGCGGTTAATCGTGCGTTTATAAGGCGCGACGCCGTCGCGCCGCGCCGTGGAAGAATCATCATGAACGCGATGCCGTCGCGCCACGTCAAGGGGAAACGAAGGCGCGTTGGAAGGGCGCGGTGCCGTCGCACCGCACCGGACGACGAACACTGCGGCCGGTTCGGGGCCGCGGCGGGATGAGAAGACCGGCGGCCGGGCCGCCGGTGTCGGAAGCCGAAGAGGGGACCGGATTTTCCGGTCCCGTTGGAGAAAACCGTCCGGCCAGCTGGCCGGCCGGATGGCAATAAACCGGGGGAAATTAATCCCCCAGCCAGCTCACAAAACCCCCCTCTTTATGAGGGGAGCGGTTTCCTTGTGGGGGGCAGGAGGCCCCCCCGTTTCCTACCAATCAAGCCCCCCACGTTGGGGGGGCGGTTTGCAAACAGGCGCGACTAAAAAGCCGCGCCGCCTCTTCAATCAGCGGGGGATTGATTCCCCCCAGCTGGCCGGCCGGGCCGGGTCGGACCCGGGTCGGGTCGACACGGTTCGGGCCGACCCAGGGGGGGGTCGGGCCGGGTCGGCCCGGACCTGGACCTCCCCGTTTCGAATCAGTTTCGGTCTTTTGGCCATAACTTGAGCCATGGACCTCCGATTGACGAACCGTCTGCGGCAACGCGATCCTTGGATCGAGACGGTCGTTTCGGTATATTGAACTCAAGGTTTCGGATTACTTTGAGTTCGGCCGGGTTGGTTCGTTCACGAAACCAACTGGGCCTTCGGAGCGGAAACGCTTATATCTTGAGCTACGGACGTCCGATTGACGTACCGTCAGCTTTGTTGTGTTCCTCTTAGTGAGAAGGATCTTTTGGAATACTCCGACTGAGGTTTGGACGTAGGTGGAGTACGGTCGGGTTGGTTTTGCCTTAAAAACCAACCGGGCCCCGGGGACGAAAATGCCAATAACTCTCAGACCGGGCGTCCGATCGACGCGCCGTCTGTTGCGTTGAGTTCCTGTTGTCGATACGGAACTTTTGGATACATCAACTCTGGACTTTGTAACAGTTGATGTATCAGCCTCTCGGCTCGTGGAGCGGACCGTCCGAACGAGCTTGCTGTGTGCGGGAACCCTAGTGCTTGCTGCTACTGCTACTGTGACTGCGACGGTTACTATGACTGCTACTGCTACTACTGCCACTGTGACTGCGACGACGACAGTACAGAGATCCTGTGTGGATTCGACGACGACGACTACAGCACTCAGCGATCCTACGTGGGTCAGTGCTACAGGTCCTGTGTGGGCCCGATCCTGTGTGGGTCCGATCCTGTGTGGGTCCTTGCGCTCAGCGGTCCTGTGTAAACCAGCGCCTACAGGTCCTGTGTGGGCCCGATCCTGTGTGGGTCTTTGCGGGGGTTAGTTACCTATCGATCCTTCGTGGGTCCGACGACTTAGATGGATCAGAGATCATCTTATCGTCCTTTGAAGAAGTGTACCTGTGTGAGCTGAATTCTATTGCTTTCCTGTGTGGATTGTGTTGTGCAATCCTGTGTGGATTACGTTTTACTTTCCTGTGTGGAATACGTTTACTTTCCTGTGTGGACTGAGTTGTACTTGGGCTCGGAGGTTGGAGCGTATTTGAAATTGATGACTTAGGTATATGTATGGGCATATACCTAAGCAATGTCGGTTATTACTTCGTGATTGTTCCTTTCTTCGTGGTTATCCTTTGTGGATTTGAGAGACCTTCAGGGGTCTCGGGGTCCCTACTGAGTATCTTATACTCACCCCTGCATGGGCTTTGCCCGCACTACGTTGTGTTGGTTGCAGACGACGGACAGCGTTGATCTTAGCTGAGGCTTGCAGAGCGGGACGGTACCCGGAGGTGGACCACTGGGCGGGACGTGCTCGGAGAGGACGGCCGGACCCGTGGAGCAGAGGAGCTATCTGTACCCACCCTTCAGGTGGGATTTCCAGTGGACAGCTCGGTGTAGCGGCTTTTACCTTTCAGTTGCTGTTTTTCCCTTTTGAGTTGTACTTTACATTCAGTTTGGGTTTGTATACTGGCCCATTTACTTTTCCGCACTTTCAGTTGTACTCTGCTTTTGCTTAGTGTTTACTTTCCGCTTGCTTACTCTGTGGTGTTTGTTTACTTTACAAAGGCAATGCCTTCCCTTTTTACCGGGATTTACGCCTTGGTGCTAGTCGCCAGCCCCTGGCCTATGGAAGGAGGGCTTGGGGTAGTCACGGCACGGACCCCGAGGGCGGGTCGTGACAAATTGGTATCAAAGGAGTTCGGTTCTACCGCGAACTCTGATCTTTCTATGTGAAGCAATAATTTTTAGCATATTGAGTGTGGTTATCAGTCTAGGGAGTCCAGTGTTGGTGCGGCGGCCGACATATCTGTACACCAGGACCCTGACTTCTGATTTCTGACTTAATGCACGGAAACATTGATTGCGTGTGTGTTTCAAAGTTTTCTTTGTGATTACTTATATCAGCTCACCAGGTATACTGTTCTGACCGTGGCGCACCTGTTTCCTTTTCAGGATGGCCCCACGACGGCAGCCAGCTAGGGTTCCGAGAGTCGAGCGTGACGACAGCCCACCGAGCGATGAGGCCTCGGTGCAGGGCCCTTTGTCAGCAGTGGCACCGGCGGTAGCTCTACCCGCCGAGCCCCCGATGCTTCCAGCAGCAGCCGCTGACGATGCACGTCGCCTCAGCGCACTGCATGAGTTTCAGCACCAGCGACCGCCCAGGTTTCGCGGGGAGACGGATCCCCAGGCAGCAGAGGACTGGTTGGAGGCAGTGGTACGAGTGTTTAGGCTAGTGAGGACACCAGCAGACCTCATGGTGATCCTTGCTGCGAGCCTACTACACACAGCAGCAGGACGATGGTGGAGCTTGATGCTCCAGGTTCACGATGAGGCATCTCTACTTTGGATGGACTTTGAGAGCCTCTTCCGCTCGGAGTTCGTCCCAGCCACCCTTCGTGCGGTGCGTATCCAGGAGCTTCTACAGCTGCGGCAGGGCAGCATGACGTTCGCTCAGTACTCGGCGAGATTTACCGATCTCTCGCGCTACTCGACCGACATGGTACGGGACCCATTCTTCCGGGCTCGGACCTTCGAGCAGGGTTTGAGACACGAGATCAGGGCATCGCTGATCTCCCTCAGCATACCGACTCGGACAGGAGTACTGGAGCGGGCCCTTCTGATCGAGAGCTTCCTTGCTGAGTCTACACCAGCACAGAGACCCACTGCAGGGCGGCACGTGGCAGAGTCATCTGCAGCAGGCAGTCGACGGATGACTCAGGGGTCCAGACAGACCAGACCTTCGGGCAGACGACCTCAGGACACTGGCTCAGCAGTGCGGGGCACACAGCGCGGAGCCAGTCTTTTGAGAGGCAGACAGTGCTACTCGTGCGGCGGGCAGGGCCACATGGCTCGTGACTGCCCGACCCGCCGTGCCGAGGAGCAGCAGACGGTTGAGGGACCACCGAGGCAAGGGCAGAGGGTCGACCGTGGCGGACCACAGGGAGGAGGCGGACGAGGCAGAGGAGCTGGACGAGCAGCCGGTGGTGGGCGACGCTTTGAGGCTCTGCCACCACCACCACCAGGAGGTCCACCCTGACCACAGAGAGCTGGCGGGCAGAGACAGGCACAGCTCCAGGCAGCAGAGGCCTACGACCACGACGCACCCGAGATGATTCGAGGTACTATCTGTGTCTACTACACCCTTTCTGAAGTTCTTATAGACACAGGAGCGAGTCATTCTTTCATAGCCGCTGCCCTTTTTCGGAGCTCGGAGATTCCGATAGAGCCGTTGGCTCGATCCATACGGCTAGAGACTCCTACGGGAGAAGACTCGACGATTACACACTGGTGCAGGCAGTGTGAGCTTACTCTAGGAGATGAGAGCTTCGGCTGGGATCTTCTTGTAGCAGCGTCGAGGCCTTACGACGTCATCTTGGTTATGGATTGGCTATCTACGGTCCATGCACAGATTGACTGTTTTAGGCACAAGGTGTGATGTGTACGCACCGACGGGAGCAGGTTCACCTTCACCGGTGAGAAGGGTGCCTTAGCAGCACAGGATGGACTTCCGCGGAGGAGAGGACAACCCATCACTCATCAGTTGGCTAGCCTTATCCTTGGAGCAGTTGACGTGCGGAGTCCTGGTTTTCCTGCAGTGGTGGATCAGTTTGCAGACGTTTTTTCCCGACGACGTTCCAGGGCTACCTCCTCGCAGAGATGTAGACTTTAATATTGACCTGTACCCCGGGACAGCTCTGATATCCACTCCAGCATATCGGATGGCCCCAGCCAAGCTTCGAGAGCTGCGGGTACAGTTGGAGGACTTGCAGGGCAAGGGGTTCATCCGACCCAGTGTTTCACCCTGGGCTTCCCTGATTTTGTTCGCCAAGAAGGCGGACGGGAGCTTGCGACTTTGTGTTGACTATCGTCGCCTGATCCAGGTGACAGTGAGGAACAAGTATCCGCTACCGAGGATTGATGATCTCTTTGATCAGCTCAAGGGAGCACGGTGGTTCTCGAAGATAGACCTCAGGTCAGGCTAGCATCAGCTCAGAGTCAGAGACGAGGATGTGCAGAAGACAGCCTTCAGATGTCGGTATGGCCACTATGAGTTCTTGGTTATGCCATTTTGTGTAACCAATGCTCCAGCAGTGTTCATGGCTCTCATGAACAGGATCTTTCAGCCATACCTCGATCGGTTTGTCGTGGTCTTCATCGACGACATTCTGATTTACTCTACGACAGAGGAGGAGCACGCCTATCACTTGCGAGTTGTACTAGACACACTCCGAGAGCACCAGCTTTATGGTAAGCTCTCGAAGTGCTAGTTCTGGATACGTGAGGTCCACTTCTTGGGACACGTTATCTCTGAGGCGGGAGTTGCAGTGGATCCCGCGAAGATTGAGGCTGTGTTAGCATGGGGGCCACCCAAGTGCGTGACTGAGGTTCGGAGTTTCTTGGGACTAGCTGGATACTATCGGAGATTCGTGCCAGATTTCTCTAGAGTTGCGGCATCACTCACAGCTTTGACGAAGAAGGGGAAACCCTTCGTGTGGTCAGACAGATGTCAGCAGAGCTTCCAGGAGCTGAGACAGAGATTGACTAGCGCACCTATCTTGAGGTTGCCTGAGGAGGGAGTAGGGTACGTAGTCTACTGCGATGCATCAGGGACCGGACTCGGATGTGTTCTGATGCAGGAGCGGGCAGTGATCGCCTATGGATCACGTCAGTTGAGGCCGCATGAGCAGAACTACTCTACCCATGACCTGGAGTTAGCAGCAGTGGTCTTCGCTCTGAAGATATGGCGACACTACCTGATGGGCGAGCGCTTTACAGTCTTTTCCGATCATCAGAGTCTCAGGTATCTCTTCTCTCAGAAGGACCTGAACCTGAGACAGCGGCGATGGCTCGAGTTCCTCCAGGACTATGACTTTGAGATAGTCTATACTCCTGGGAAGGGGAACGTAGTAGCTGATGCCCTCAGCAGGAGGACGAGCATTCATCTACTTGAGGAGGCGACAGAGCAGCTAGCCTCTTTGCAGATATCCTTCATGGATAGAGATGGAGCAGCCTTCCTTCAGTCTCTCACAGTCACTCCTCCACTACTGCAGCGAGTCAGGGAGGCACAGCGTGGGGATGCTGACTGTGAGACACGGCGTGCACAGATATCCTCGGGACAGGCACCTGATGGTTTCTCCCTTGGAGCAGAGCACGAAATCCTTTTCAGAGGACGTACCATGGTACCAGTCGCTTTGCGAGAGGAAGTGCTGAGAGAGTTTCACACTTCTCCTTTGGCGGTACATCCTGGAGTGGCGAAGAAGTACCAGGACCTCAGACGATAGCACTGGTGGCCGGGCATGAAGAAGGCAGTAGCAGAGTTCGTTTCTCGATGCCTCACCTGCCAGCGGGTGAAGGCATAGCATCAGGTACCAGCAGGCTTGGTACAGCCCTTGGAGGTTCCGGAGTGGAAGTGGGATGGCATATCTATGGACTTCGTGACTGGACTTCCACGCACTTCCAGAGGTCACGACTCCATCTGGGTGATTGTTGACCGACTCACCAAGTCGGCACACTTCTTACCCATCAGAGAGCAGGGCTCAGTAGAGAGCTTGGGAGGTCTCTACGTTCAGGAGATTGTGCGGCTCCACGGCGTGCCATCATCTATCGTCTCCGATCGAGATGCTCTCTTTACTTCCTGGCTTTGGAAGGGATTACAGGAGGCGTTCGGGACGCAGCTACGTCTGAGCACAGCATTTCACCCTCAGACGGATGGACAGATGGAGAGGACCATTCAGACTCTCGAGGACATGCTCCGCGCATGTGTCCTCGACTTTGGTCGTAGCAGGGAGGACCACCTACCCTTGGTGGAGTTTGCGTACAACAACAGCTACCACTCCACTATCGGTATGGCACTGTACGAGGCGTTGTACGACCGACCTTGTAGATCTCCTTTGTGCTGGATAGACCCCGGAGAGTCAGCACTGGTGGGACCGGAGATGGTCCAGGCCACGACAGAGAAGGTCCAGGTCATCCAGGAGCGGATGAGGACAGCACAGAGCCGGCAGAAGTCATACGCTGACAGGAGGTGGAGGCCACTGGAGTTCGAGGATGGCGACCACGTCTTCTTGCGGGTCTCACCTCGACGTGGTATTCAGAGATTTGGCCGAGGCGGCAAGTTATCTCCGCGCTTCATCGAACCCTTCCAGGTCCTCAGCAGGGTTGGCGAGGTGTCTTATCGCCTGGGTCTACTACCTCAGTTGCACCGGGTGCACGACGTCTTCCACGTGTCTCAGCTAAGGAAATACGTGCACGACCCGACGCACATCATTGACCATGGGGAGCTTGACGTTGACGATAGGGAGACTTTTACGGAGGTTCCGGTGGAGATAGAGGATCGACAGAAGCGGGTCCTGCGTGGGCGATCGATTCCTCTTGTGCGCATCAGATGGCAGCACGGGAATCTCCAGGAGAGCACATGGGAGCGGGAGGCTCAGATGCGTGCTCAGTACCCTCATTTGTTTCCCTACTTTTTGATGTATCTTTACGAGGACGTAAAGCCCTGAGGTGGGAGTAATGTAAAGACCCGTAAAATTCAAGGGAAATTTTTTCTTAATTTTCTTTAGAATTTTACAAGAGCGCGGTTTCTGACGGCACCTGATTCCGAGGCCCGGAGTGCCCGGAATCAATTTCCGAAGTTTGGCTCGGGTACGTTCATTGAACGAACAAGCGAGAATTTCTAACTTTTGATCCGGTGCTCGGAATTGAAATCTGAGGGCACCGATGAACTCGCAGCGCCGATATTCGCTTAAGGAGACCTTTTCTGAGGTTGCGTTTATTTAGGGTTGAGAGTTAGTTTTGGGAGTTTAGAATAAGTTAAATAAAAATTGTGGGTTACAAATTATTATTTAAACTTGTTGGTTATCTTCTCTCAAAGGAAGTTAGGTGTGGGACCCACACCCACTTAACCTCCCTTGAGAGGATTAAGTGTGGTGGGGCCCACACGAAACCTAAACTTTACATCTTCCCTCAAACCCCCTTAACCCCTCTTTAATTAACATGAAAACTTGTTAATTAATGTGGAGTTATCTCTTTTTGAATTTCAAACCTTTGAAATTCTTTTTGTGAATAAAATAAGACTTTATCTTATTTTGTTGTGTTAGAACTCTTTAGCCATCTTGGAGAGGTTGAGAGCTTTTCTTCCTTCTTCAAGCTTTGACGAAGAACGCTCAAGTTCCGTTGAAGAACTCTCAAGCTCCGACGAAGAACGCCGCTCCTCCCTTCTTCGTCTACCGTGTCAACGAAAGGGAACACCACTTCTTCCTCGGACATCCTTCGTCGGCATACGAAGATTCGTCAACGATGTACTTCTTCGGACGCACCTCTTCGTCATCGGATTTGACGAACGGCTACCGCGACACCCGACCTCCGCAACGTTTTCTTCCGCGGAATGTTGACAAATCTTCGAACCTTATACCAAGGTAGGGGTTGTTGTATTTTTGGTTATTTAATTATCCTTGTTCGTGGTTCATGCATGATTAACGTAAGGATTTTTAAGTTGTGTTATTGTTTAATGTGAGGGGGCCGGACCGCATGAACACGGCCAAACCCCCTCCATCGTTCTTGTTGAATTGCTATGCGGGTGGAAACAAGGTGGCGTGGTGCCGTCGCACCACGCGGTTAATCGTGCATTTATATTGCGCGGCGCCGTCGCGCCGCGCCGTGGAAGAATCATCAAGAACGCGACGTCGTCGCGCCGCGTCAAGGGGAAACGAAGGCGCATTGGAGGGGGGCGGTGCCGTCGCACCGCGCCGGATGATGAACACTGCGGCCGGTTCCGAGCCGCGGCGGGATGAGAAGACCGGCGACCGGGCCGCCGGTGTCGGAAGCCGAAGAGGGGACCAGATTTTCCGGTCCCGTTGGAGAAAACCGGCCGGCCAGCTGGCCGGCCGGATGGCAATAAACCGGAGGAAATTAATCCCCCGACCAGCTCACAAACCCCCCCTCTTTATGAGGGGGGCGGTTTCCTTGTGGGGGGCAGGAGGCCCCCCCGTTTCCTGCCAATCAAGCCCCCCACATTGGGGGGCGGTTTGCAAACAGGCAGGGCTAAAAAGCCGCGCCGCCTCTTCAATCAGCGGGGGATTGATTCCCCCCGCGTGCCGCCTCCATGCGGCGCCAGGCCGCCGCGCCTCCGGCCGGCCGGCCGGCCAGTCCGGGTGGGGTCGACCCGGTTCGGGCCGACCCAGGGGGGGGGGGGAGGGGGGTCGGGCCGGGTCGGCCCAAACCCGGACCTCCCCGTTTCGAATCAGTTTCGGTCTTTTGGCCATAACATGAGCCATGGACCTCCGATTGACGAACCGTCTGCGGAAACGCGATCCTTGGATCGAGACGGTCGTTTTGGTATATCGCACTCAACGTTTCAGATTACTTTGAGTTCGTCCGGGTTGGTTCGTTCTCGAAACCAACCGGGCCTTCGGAGCGGAAACGCTTATATCTTGAGCTACGGACGTCCGATTGACGTACCGTCAGCTTTGTTGTGTTCCTCTTAGTGAGACGGATCTTTTGGCATACTCCGCCCGAGGTTTGGACGCAGGTGGAGTACGGTCGAGTTGGTTTTTCCTTAAAAACCAACCGGGCCCCGGGGACGAAAATGCCAATAACTCTCAGACCGGGCGTCCGATCGACGCGCCGTCTGTTGCGTTGAGTTCCTGTTGTCGATACGGAACTTTTGGATACATCAACTCTGGAATTTTTGACAGTTGATGTATCAGCCTCTCGGCTCGTGGAGCGGACCCTCCGAACGAGCTTGCTGTGTGCGGGAACCCTAGTGCTTGCTGCTACTGCTACTGTGACTGCGACGGTTACTATGACTGCTACTGCTACTACTGCTACTGTGACTGCGACGACGACAGTACAGAGATCCTGTGTGGATTCGACGACGACGACTACAGCACTCAGCGATCCTACGTGGGTCAGTGCTACAGGTCCTGTGTGGGCCCGATCCTGTGTGGGTTCGATCCTGTGTGGGTCCTTGCGCTCAGCGGTCCTGTGTGAACCAGCGCCTACAGGTCATGTGTGGGCCCGATCCTTTGTGGGTCTTTGCGGGGGTTAGTTACCTATCGATCCATCGTGGGTCCGACGACTTAGATGGATCAGAGATCATCTTATCGTCCTTTGAAGAAGTATACCTGTGTGAGATAAATTCTATTGCTTTCCTGTGTGGATTGTGTTGTGCAATCCTGTGTGGATTAAGTTTTACTTTCCTGTGTGGAATACGTTTACTTTCCTGTGTGGACTGAGTTGTACTTGGGCTCGGAGGTTGGAGCGTATTTGAAATTGATGAATTAGGTATATGTATGGGCATATACCTAAGCAATGTCGGTTATTACTTAGTGATTGTTCCTTTCTTCGTGGTTATCCTTTGTGGATTTGAGAGACCTTCTGGGGTCTCGGGGTCCCTACTGAGTAGCTTATACTCACCCCTGCACGGGCTTTGCCCGCACTACGTTGTGTTGGTTGCAGACGATGGACAGCGTTGATCTTAGCTGAGGCTTGCAGAGCGGGACGGTACCCGGAGGTGGACCACTGGGCGGGACGTGCTCGGAGTGGACGACCGGACCCGTGGAGCAGAGGAGCTATCTGTACCCACCCTTCAGGTGGGATTTCCAGTGGATAGCTCGGTGTAGCGGCTTTTACCTTTCAGTTGCTGTTTTTCCCTTTCGAGTTGTACTTTACTTTCAGTTTGGGTTTGTATACTGGCCCATTTACTTTTCCGCACTTTCAGTTGTACTCTGCTTTTGCTTAGTGTTTACTTTCTGCTTTCTTACTCTGTGGTGTTTGTTTACTTTACAAAGGCAATGCCTTCCCTTTTTACCGGGATTTACGCCTTGGTGCTAGTCACCAGCCCCTGGCCTATGGAAGGCGGGCTTGGGGTAGTCACGGCACGGACCCTGAGGGCGGGTCGTGACACAATCCTCGAACACTCGGCCTCCGTCAGCACTGTCTCTCGTCTGTAACCAACACAACGAGGTGTGGGCACAGCCCGTGCAGGGGTGATTATAATGATACTCAGTAGGGACCCTGATACCCTCAAGGTCTCACTAAAACCAATAAGGATAACCACAAAGAAGATCTCAACAGATAACCTCTACTTAGCTATATGCCCATACATATACCTAATTTATAAAGTAACCCATCTCAATCATGAAAAAACACAAGGACTATGAAATCAACGGATAACCACTACCCAGGTAGATGCCCATACATATAGCTATGTTATCAAGTAACCCATCTCAATCATGAGGAAACATAAAGTTCATAGACTCAGCACAAACCAGGATTTTCATTATCAAAACCATAACTGCTGAAGAGCCCCGTCTCTGGAGTGTACAGTGGTCCTGTCACGACTCTGAGGTACTGCTCACTAACCTAAGACTGCTGAGGTACTCCTCCTATCGAGTACCGCGGGTCAGCCACCCAAACACAGTAGTGCTTCCCGCCGGGGTATGCCACCCAAACATAGTAGTGCACACCCCCGAGTAGCCTGCAGAGGTACTCTTCGGACGAGTACCGCGGGTCTGCACTGTCACACAGGTAGTGCTCCATCCGCCATGGGTCTGCACCTCACAAAGTAGTTCTCTGTCCACTGGGCTAGTCGACTCACTTCAAGTCCAGTCGGTCAAGCAGTCGTCAGGTCTCACCCGGCTATACGGTCTCCATACTCCGCACGCTCGTCTCTGGGAGGGTCCGCTACACGAGCTACAGGTCGATACTCCAAGTATCTCAAAGTCCCCTGAATAAGTATCCCAAAGGACCACCTCGTCACAGGGGTCTCAATGCAACAGACGACGCATCAATCGAACAATCGGTCTTTGAGTTACTAGCCGTTGTGTCCCAGGGGCCCGGTTGGTTTCGTGTGCGAACCAACCTGGTCGTATCTCAAATGTACCCCAACTCTCATAGGGTAAACTCAAAGGGAAAATTTCTTAACGTGATCACCAATGCCGCTGACGGGTCGTCAAATGGACGTAGGGTCTGAATGATATCAGCTTTTCCGTTCCAGGGGCCCGGTTGGATTTCGGGTACAATCCAACCTGGCCACTATCCAACTGCAACCAAAACTCGGGAAAAGTATTCCAAAAGTTCCGTCTCATCAATAGGAAATCAACGAGACAGATGGCGCATCAATCAGACGTCCGGTCTGTGAGTTATTGTCTTTTTCATTCCAAAGGCCCGGTTGGTTTCATGAGCGAACCGACCTGACCACACTCCGAAGACATCTGTAACACCCAAGCTTCTATGGTACGTTTCTCTTTGAATAATGCAATAGCGTGTGTTGTATATAACATCGAGTTCTAACACACCACAACCAATCAAACTAGCCGTTATGAATAGTAATACCTACGTTTTGAAATTATATATATTTTATATTTCAAAATGGACTTCATTTCTGGATTCGGAATATCGAAATTATCCTATGTTGAATTTTTGGTATTTTTCTGAGAACTTTCAATTTTTATGAATAGTGAAAAATACTTAAAAACAACTTTTTTAATCAAAATAATTTATAGTGATAAATTATATTATTGAGTGGTTTTAAAGCATAATTAGAATATATTTTTACCATTTTATCCAATAGTGTTCATTAGAATTAATTTCACTTTGAAATTGGACATAAACAATTATCAATCTTTTGATATGTATTGTTTCTTAAAGACAAGCTATTTGTTGTGACAACGAGAATTAATTATAAAATTAATTAATTCAACTTATAAGTTTGGAATTTTGTAAAATAGACATCATTTTTGAATTTGGAATATCAATTATAGCTTAGGGTGAAATTTTGGAATTGTTCTGAAAAACTTCAATTTTTGATGAATAGTGAAACTACTAAGGGGTAGTTAAAAAACTAGATTTTTCATAAAACATAATTTTACCACTTCTGTGAATGGAATTTTGAAAATCCGAGAGACACTGTTAATATCAAGAAGTAAAATGTGGTTCAATGAGATGAAAATAATTTTTGGTGAATAGTAACTTTTTTCTTTTATTTACCACGGTTAAAAGTAAAATAGGGTAATTAAGGTTACAAATGATATTAATATTACCCTAACACATGTCCGAATTCTATTGTACAAGTTTATCTCGACCAAAAACAATCTTAGGAATAAAATATTATCATTTAGGTCCACATGGATTAGATTAGGACATTTATTATTATTTAAATCAAAGAAGAGTTAAAAGAGTTAAAATCAATGTTTATTTACTAAAACATGTTTAATATAGGGTTATACATAAGATAAATTCAATTGTAAATATTAATTAGAAATATAATAAGATTTACTATATAATGATATTTTATTTATAATTTTTATACTTTAAATAATTTAATTTATTTATGACACAATGATGATGCAGTAATTACCATAATTGTGAAATATTAAACTAATTGATATTATAAATTCTCAAATAAATATAATTTGATACTTTTAATGAATTAAAATAATTTTATAGGCTAATATGACATGTTAGGATTGATTTAATTAACTTTGGTCTAAGTAATCACTCTGTTATGAGTTTCACAAAAATCAATTATTGAATAGTGTCAAAATTGACATAAAAGAGTTTTTAAAACAAATATTATATTATTAATTGATATTAAATTCCTAAAATCTAAGTTTCGGCCAAGAGACTTATATCATGATAGGTTAATCATTAATGGACCACTTGGGGGTCACTTGGATGTATATAGTATGTTTATTAACTATATATTATAAAAATACAAAGTGACATGGTAAATGTCAAACTAATTAACTAATAGTTAAAACTAAAAGATAAGGTTAATATAGTAACCCAAACCTATCTAAATACTATTGGTTGAATTTTTTTAGACCTATCCCCACCTTATTCTTTGAATAATCAACTTTGGAGCGATTAGAAACTGAATATGAATTTAATATAAATTACTATTTCTAGCTTTTCCAAAGGTTCCCCTCACCCCTCTTATAAACGGGCACTCCCCCATCTCCTTTTTCACACATTCAATGCATTTTGGTTCAGCCAAAATCTGCTCCAATACTCTCCCAACTTCCCTCACTACAACCTAGAGGCCTTATTTTGATCAGAAAGCCAACCAATGGAGCCCTTTTGATCAAATCAAAAGGAAGAACCCGAAGAAGAGGTAATGTTTTCACCACCCCTTTTCAAGTTCCTTTCTTCTTCCACTTCTTCTTTCTTTGTTATTACCATTCTAAAATAATAACTCTAGTATCTTATATATACTGTGATTTTATTATAAATATGGTCAACCATATTTAGTATTCTATCCACCCTTTGAATAACATGTCACCATACATGCGTACGTACGGCTTACCGTCTCCACGTCGTGGTGTAATTGTTATTCAATATATTATTATTTGGATGGGTATAATAATGATGTTTAACTCATGTAAATAATAAATATAAGATGTTAATGATTCTGTATCTATGATATAACATCCATTTATATATTATATTAATATCAAAATAATGATATTGTCGCTCGTGCGTACGTACGGACTACCATCTCCACGAACACGATGAGATTCATTCTCCATCGTATCCATTCAAGTATAATTATCATTTTATTATTTAAAAATGATGTTTAAGGACTTGATATAATTATATATATGAATAAGATACAACCTATCCATAAAAAACATGGCTTATGTAACAAAACATATAAAAGAAAACGAGTAAGTTAACACCCGAAACGACGATAATTCAAAGATATTATTAACAAATCAATGTTAAAAGATCATATATGATATCATATTAATATATATGATTCTTGTATAATTTAATAACAATTATTTCACCATTATACAGGAGGTTAACCTACCCCGACCAAGGAAATGTACAAGGTAAGGGTTATTTCACAACCTCTTCATTATCCGAGTTTTTTTATACGTAATAATCTACTGGTATCTCTGTATCATCCACATCCATGTTTTTTAAAACTGTATTTGAAAAAAAATTTAATATTTACAAGAATATGGGTTAAAGTCATTTATACCCTTTTTTTACTTTTTATAAGAAGTTTATAAAGGAATCTTTCCGTCGTTTTCCAAACAAGGTGCTTTTTAACCATTTTGACAAAATTAAGGTAAGAATGTTTTTTTATCTTATACGGCGGGTGTGGCTATTTTCCACCGTTATAAAATTGTCGAAGCTTCCCTTACAAGCTTATAATAATATTTTCAAAGAAAATGTTTTATTTTATAAATATATGACTCTTAAATGATTTCAAAAATTGAAAGAGATATTTCTCTGAAAAGAGTTTTGATTTCATCTATGTCAACATCCTTTGATGGATTTTATGCTTATTTGTAGTTGATTTATTATGATACAAAACTTCTTATATTGTATTGAAGGTTTTGTGATATGTTTGAGTGTGGATGTGATATTTTTATACCATTCATAGTTTATGGTGAAAGTATTTACATTTCGTATGCTAGTTTTAAAACGAATATTTATGTTATGATTAAACCTTTTCATATGGGAATGCATTGGACTTAATATGTGACGGGTGGAGCCCGCTATAGCTCCTCGATGCATCGGTAGGTCTCATGAGACAAAATAGTGTCTTGGAACAGGGCCTTGAAAAAATCTTATTTGTAGTCTTGGCACGAGGCCTTGGCTATGTGGTTATGATAGTCTTGCATTATGCATTCCATCATTATGAAAGTGGTTATTGATATTGCATGTGATTATTCGATTAGTAGAATATACATGTGAATAAGTAAATGGAATTATTTCATTTTACTTTTTCCATACTATGTTGAAGTTCAAGTTTAAAAGGCTTTTGTTTTAGTTACACATTTCCTTAAATGTTTATGCTTATTTTTGAAAGTTTCTGCTATATTGTTATCCTTACTGGGCATTTGAGCTCACCCCTTTTCTATGTTTTATTTTTTTCAGGATGTGATGACGTAAGTTATGAATGACCTGCAGGGATAGTATGTGGGGGATATGACTGTGGAATATGGAGACTATGTTGTTGTATTAGTTTTTCACTTTGTGATGTAATGTAAAACTTTATGAATATATCTATTGTTTCCAAGGATACTAAACTAATCGATCTTTTGAGATTTGATCTTTCTTGTGATCATGCCAATGTAATGTAATAATGCACCGACTTTGGGTAACTAGGGTCGGGGAATTACAGCATCCAAACCTCGAGAAGAGTAAGCCAAAATATTCGTCTCACTTCTAGGAATCCATCAAAGTCGACGGCACGTCAATCGGACGTCCAGAGCTCAAGATATAAGTGTTTCTGCTCCGAGGGCCCGGTTGGTTTCGTATCCAAACCAAC
The DNA here is from genome assembly GCA_963277665.1 of Viscum album. Lineage (NCBI taxonomy): Eukaryota > Viridiplantae > Streptophyta > Magnoliopsida > Santalales > Viscaceae > Viscum > Viscum album. The sequence goes on from CAUJRU010003097.1 coordinate 43,776, forward strand.
CCGGACGAACCCAAGGTATTCCGAAACCTTGATTGTAATATACCAAAACCACCATCTCGATCCAAGGGTCACATCGCCGCTGACGGTGCATCGATCGGAGGTCTACAGCTCAAGTTATGAGTGAAATCCCGTGAGGGGTCCGAAAACAGGGGGTCTGGGCCCAGACCGACCCTGCCCAACCCCCCTGTGTCTGCCCGAACCGGGTCGACCCGACCCGGGTCCGGGTCCGACCCGAATGACGCGACCCGTCCCGGACGGGGTGGCCCGGCCCGGCTTGGGCGCGACCCAGCCCAACCTGTGGGTCGGCTCGGCTGGTTACGGCCGAGCGGAGCAGAGCGGGGCACTGCCCCCGCGTGAAGAACCGTTGCCCCGTGTGGGGTCGCCCGTGCCAGCGGACGCGGCATCCAGCCATGTCCCCCCCCCTTCGGTCCCACGTGGTCGTGGGACCGCGCTCCGTCGTCGCGGCTTCAACCACGACGGATTTTTCCGGCGGCGCTTCGGGCGCCGCTGCCCCCAACTGCTGGCGTAGAGACCCGAAGCCTGACGTACATGGACATTACATTACTTTTGCGAAATACTTAATATATATGAAAAACAAACACACAAGGACCGTAATAGTTTAGTGTCTTTAAAAACTCGGAATAAAATCTCTTAATCGAGGTGAAAGATCTTCAACATCTCCCAATAAATATCATCCCTTTTTTTCTTACCTAAAACCTTTCTTTATATCCTGGGAAAATAAAACATAAAAGGGTGAGCTCAAATGCTCTGTAAGGGTAAACAAAAGAAATATCAATCACATCATATTCATAAGAACATATTTTTGGAAATCTTAACCTGCAAAAGAGATCATGATTTCATAACATGGGATAAATCATAGTAGTGAAATGTAATCCCAATAATCATAACTTAAAACATGAAACTTTGTGGCAAACACACATAATCATAGAGAATCATTTCTTATTAGTCAAGACTCATTGCCAAGACTATCTTAGTGGACAAAGTCCCTTTCTATGCCGAGTTCAATCCTCGTTTCAGTCCTGTTTCACTGAACTGGTATAACATACCGTTATAGCCATGTCTATCTCATGAGATATAAAATCTTTAACCAATGCATTGGAGGGAGATATAGTTCCCACCCATCTTTTAATGATACCATTCTTATGTGTGCCAGAAAATCACAAACCATACATCATGGAATAACCCATGAAATAAAAATGGGAATCTTAAACATCATGACATCATAAAACAATTCATATAAATCAAAATAATTCATAAAAATAATTCCATCACAACATAATCAAATCAATGTAATAATAGGGGTAGAAACATAACCCTATTTTATCTTAGATGGAAAATAATTTCGATAAACCACTTGAATTCCATTCTTGAGGAAAATATCCCTTCAACTTCAAAAACACTTTTCCTTTCTTAACATGTCATAAAATTCTAACTAAAAAAAGTTGATTAAAAATTAACTTGAAAATTTGTAAATTAGGCTTCTTGGAAATAATTTTTTTTAAAATCCATTCATGTCGTATAAGTTAAAAAAAACATTCTTCGTACTTTTGTCGGAAAAGTCAAAAAGTACCTCGTACGAAAAACGACAAAATATTCCTTTCATATCATTTACAAAAAAACTCACCGAAGGGTAAAATTGGATATAAACTATTGTATAAGGATATAAATATTATATATTGAGGAAACATGGATGTGGATGATAAAATACACCCCAGTAAATTTCAACGTATAAACAATCTCGGATAAAAATGAGATTGTGATATTTTCTCTTACCTTTGGTCTGATATGCTTTGTACATGTCCGAACCTCTTGTATAATGATTTAAATTAGGTTATTGAATTATTACTGAATTATAATTATTTTTATGATATCATATATGGTCATATTCTTAGCTTATTATTAGTAATATTTCATTACTACTTGTTATGCGGGTGTTTATTACTTTTTGTTCTTATGCGTGTTTTGTTGAATAAATTCTTATTCTTCTCTTTAGGTTATAGATACCTCATTTCCAGAATGGTATTAGTGTAATATATATCATATTCATTCATTCAATTCATTTATATAATCATTACGAAATGAAGATCTTGTAGAACGAGTCGCATCACATCGTGGAGACAGTATTCTGTACGTACGCACGAGTGATGATATCGTTCCTATGAACGTGGAATTGTATTGGAGTGTATGTATACTATTTCATAATCAATATCACTTTATAATAGTCATATATAGTCATTATTTACACCATTATACCCATCCAATTAAGGTGTTGGTGGAAAATAGATTACACCATGGCGTGGAGACGGTATTCCGTACATACACACGCGCGGTGATTTCTTTTTCCGTAGGATGGATAGATGGTGAAGTAGGGTTGTTTCATACGTATAATAACATATCATTATATGAGTGATACTGATGTTATTACTTCATAATGAAACAACTAAAGAATAATAAGTGGAACAAGAAATAAAGATGAATGAATCGGTAATGGACATTACCTGTTCTTTGAAGTGCTTCTTTGAGACCTCCTTTTAGGGCACTAAAATAGTTCTTCGAAGAATACCAGAACCTCTAGGATGTTTCTATGGAAGTGGAGAGAAGAAATTGGCAGGGTTTGGTCGAGTTTGAAGGCTCAAAGTGGTGTGAGGAAGAGGGGGAGGAGGTTCCCTTTTATAAGGGAGGAGAGGGGCACCTTTAGAATAACAAAAAATGTTATTTTATTATAAAGTCATGTTCTATTTTAAATAGCTCCAAATTGAGTTATCTTGAAGATAAGGTGGGGATGGGTCGAAATCCTCTCATCCAATAGAATTTAGGCAAGTTTTGGTCATTATATTAACCTTATCTTTTAGTTTTAACTCTTAGTTAATTAGATTTACCTTTACCATGTCACTTTGTATTTTTATATTATATAGTTAATAAACTTACCATATATATCCAAGAAACCCCCAATTTGTGTTTTACTTATTAATGATTTTAACTATTTTAACCCTTCTTTAAATAAATTAATAATAAATGTCCTAATCTAATCCAAGTGGGCCTAAATGGTAATATTTTATTCCTAAGGTTGTTTTTAGTCGAATTACACTTGTCCAATAGAATTAGAACACGTGTTAGTGTAATAATAATGTCATATTTACCCTTAATTACCCTATTTACTTTTAACCGTGGTAAAAACAAGTAAAAAGTTACTATTCACCAAAAATTATTTTCATCCCATTGAACCACATTTTAGTCCTTGATATTAATCGTGTCTCTCGGATTTTCGAAATTCCACTCACAGAAGTGGTAAAATTAAATTTTATGAAAAAATCAGTTTTTTTAACTACCACTTAGTGGTTTCACTATTCATCAAAAATTGAAAGTTTTCAGAAAAATACCAAAATTTCACCATAGGCCAATTTCAATATTACGAATCCAAAAATGAAGTCCATTTTGAAAAATAAAATTTATAAAATTTCAAAATTTGGTTATTACTATTCATAACTGGTAGTTTTAATAATATTTTATTAGCATATCATTGTTTAGTGGAACTCGGTATTGTGTACTACACACGCTATTGAGGAAGGTCGTGATTGCATGTAATGCAAGGCAAGTCAAGGATGCGTGTTGAGCAAGATCCTTTTGGTGTAGCGTACAACACAAGACATTAATCAAATTAAAAAGAATATTTTATTATTAAATCTCAGGTTGTTACATTCTACCCCCCTTAAAATGAATTTCACCCTCGAAATTCATCGGGGTTATAAATGCTTTACTATTCGAAAGTTTCTTTAATAGAAACCCACATTGTAAAAAGGAATACCAAAACCAATCTTTAAAAACAAAAGTATGAAACGTAATGGTTACCCAAATAAACTAATCACTGGGTTTCCACATAGTTGAAAATATGGATATGGAAGAGAAATCTAACCATCATGTTCTGATGGAGAGTGGTAGAGAACATGGATATGGAAAAGCCATCAATCACAAAGCCATAAATTTGTGACGATCTAAGGTACCATCTGATTCATCAGATATAAGAGCACTAGGACAACATTTTTGGTTTTCAAGATCATTTCCCTAAAGTTGATGAAATTGGAATTAGAAGAAATACTTTTGTGATTTTGGTATAGTCTCACCGTTTGTTGTTCTTTGGAAAATTTCTACTTCATATCTTAAAGAAATGACGTTTAATTTTTCATTCATGATGTGTTAGCAGATCATGTGATAGAATGATGGGTCATTCCATCTGTCTCAAACAAATGGTTAGAGAAGTTATCAAAAAAAATACATAAGTCCATCTATAGTGAGATTAATCATATATGGTTCCTAAAATGAACTTATATTTCATATATCATACCTCGTAATAAAATAAAACTAGTTTCTACTAACCAGGGACTTCCTCTAGGCCAGTGGTAGGTGATAAAGGCCAGTCGCACTTTGGTTTTGGGTTCGATTCCTATGACCTTGTCCGACGCGATGGGATGTCGCCCGTCCTGTAGGTTTTCCTTTTTCTAAAACTACATTACTATAACATCACATAAATAATATCAAAAAAAAGTTCTATCCTTAAACAATACTAACTTATGGTTAACATAATCCATGCCAATCTTTAGGCTTATCTAAAACACTTCAGTCTAAACTCATAGTATAAAGAAAACAATAACTTGAAATGTCGTCAATCAAGCATGTGAATACCATCATTTATCCCCCATATATCTTTTTGGTCGCATTCCAATCATGTGAATACTTTAATGATGTAATCTCTTGAAAAATGAATACCCATTAAACCTTAGTGAAAACATGAATGCTGTCAAAAGTTAACTCTTTCCACATACCAAAATCCAAAAATTCCATATACTCAAACCATGATATAACCTTCTACTTATATCAGTCATGAACTCATGAATACAATCAAACATTTTATATTCTCCTTATCCCTTCATTATGCGCATATCATCTACATTCCAAAAATATCAGAATAACCTTTCATGGATACTAGTAACATTAATCATACACTTTCAAAACTCAAGGAAAGATAATAGTGTAACAATCCTTAGATGTCTCTTTATTCCATAGTACCATGAGATTACTTATACAACATTACACATGATAAACATGTAATCATTCCACTACATTCTTAATCCATTGACCGAGCTTCAACAATTCTTTCATCTCACATATCATTTGTAGTCTCTTCATCATCATCCACATAAATACTACCCATACGACCATACTGATTCTCTTCATGAGACTTTCCCTTAGGGCATTGTTTTTCATAATGCCCTTAAATTCCACATTTAAAACATTTAACCATTGTCGATGTCGTAGCAATACCATTATCCTCATCCCTGGTGTCAACTGGACCTTTTCCTTTGCACTTACTGGCTTTGTGTCCATCTTTTCCACACCCAAAGCATCTTCCAGTTCCTTTGAAACATTCTCCTTGATTCATCTTCCAACATTATTTACATAAGGGAAATTAAACTTTCTTTCATATATGATCATCATGAAACTCCATATTTCTCTTATTAGCCGAGTCAAGAAATTTACCAAATTTTACTTTATTGATCATATTATGAGATTGCTGATTCAGCATATTAATGATGCTTGGACTTCAAAATCCCATTTCATGTGGTTTCCCATGAAGAATATCATTCCATTGTCCATCATATCCTCCATTATCGTGAATCATCTTGTTTCCAGCCATTTTTTAAAACCCAAAAAGAATAGTGTGAGAGGAAAAAATCATAATAAAGGGGGAGTAACTTCAATATCTAACATCTTTGGTTTAATCTAATATTGTTACGATAGTTCTGGGACTATATCCTATACTTATTCTTATCCTTAGGGACATCCCTAGACATGCCTTAGAAATATCTCTAGGGATCTCACTAACATTTTCACATCCTAGTTTCTAAAGGTTGACTAAACTTTTCCTCTAATACCAACTGTAGAGACCCGAAGCCTGACGTACATGGACATTACATTACTTTTGTGGAATACTTAATACATAAGAAAAACAAACACACAAGGATTGTAATAGTTTAGTGTCTTTGGAAACTCGGAATAAAATCTTCTAATCGTGGTGAAAGATCATCAACATCTCCCAATAAAGATCTTCCCTTTTTTTCTTACCTAAAACCTTTATTTATATCCTGGGGAAAAGAAAACATAAAAGTGTGTGCTCAAATGTGCAGTAAGGGTAAATAAAATAAATATCAATCACATCATATTCATAAGAACATATCTTTTTGAAATCTTAACCTGCAAAAGAGATCATGATTTAATAACATGGGATAAATCATAGTAGTGAAATGTAATCCCAATAATCATAACATAAAACATGAATCTTTGTGGCAAACACACATAATCATATAGAATCATTTCTTATAAGTCAAGACTCATTTCCAAGACTATCTTAGTGGAAAAAGTCCCTTTTTGAGCTGAGTTCCCTCCTCGTTTAAGTCATGTTTCACTGAACTGGTATAACCTACTGTTCTACCCATGTCTATCTCATGAGATATAAAATCTTTACCCAATGCATTGGAGGGAGATATAGGTCCCACCCATCTCTTAATGATATCATTCTTATGTGTGCCACAAAATCATAAACCATACATCATGGCATAACCCATGTAATAAAAATGGGAATCTTAAACATCGTGACATCATAAAACAATTCATATAAGACAAAAGAATTCATAATAATAATTCCATCACAACATAATCAAATCAATGTAATAATAGGGGTAGAAACAGAACCCTATTTTATCTTAGATGGAAAATAATTTTGATAAAACACTTGAACTCCATTCTTGAGGAAAATATCCTTTAAACATCAAAAACACTTTTCCTTTCTTAACATGTCATAAAATTCTAACTAAAAAAATTTGATTAAAAATAAACTTGAAAAATTGTAAATTAAGCTTCTTGGAAATAATTTTTTTTTAAATCCACTCATGTCGTATAAGTTAAAAAAAATTCTTCGTACTTTTGTTGGAAAAGTCAAAAAGTACCTCGTACGAAAAACGACAAAAGATTCCTTTCATATCTTTTACTAAAAACTTACCAAGGGTAAATTTGGATATAAACTATTTTATAAGGATATAAATATTACATATTGAGGAACATGGATGTGGATGATAAAATACACCCCAGTAAAGTTCAAAGTATAAACAATCTCGGATAAAAATTAGATTGTGATATTTTCCCTTACCTTTGGTCCGATATGCTTTGTACGTGTCCGAACCTCCTGTATAATGATTTAAATAATTTTATTGACTTATTACAGAATCATACTTATTTTTATGATATCATATATGGTCATATTATTAGCTTATTATTAGTAATATTTCATTACTATTTGTTATTCGGGTGTTTATTACTTTTTGTTCCTATGTGTGTTTTGTCGAATAAATTCGTATTCTTCTCTTTAGGTTATAGATACCTCATTTCCAGAATGGTATTAGTGTAATATATATCATATTAATTCATTCAATTCATTTATATAATCATTATGAAATGAAGATCATGTAGAACGAGTCGCATCACATCGTGGGGACGGTATTTCGTACGTACGCATGAGTGATGATATAATTCCTATGATCGCGGAGTTGTATTGGAGTGTATGTATACTATTTCAGAATCAATATAACTTTATAATAGTCATATATAGTAATTATGTACACCATTATACCCATCCAAGTAATGTGGTGGTGGAAAATAGATTACACCACAGCGTGGAGATAGTATTCCGTACGTACGCACGCGCGGTGATTTGTTTTTCCGTAGGATGGATAGATGGTGAAATAGGGTTTCTTCATATGTATAATAACATATCAGTATATTAGTGATACTGATGTTATTCCTTCATAATGAAACAACTAAAGAAGAAGAAGTGGAAGAAGAAATAAAAATGAAAGAATCGGTAATGGACATTACCTCTTCTTTGAAGTGCTTCTTTGAGACCTCCTTTTAGGGCACTAAAATAGGTCTTTGAAGAAGACCAGAACCACTAGGATGTTACTATGGATGTGGAGAGAATAAATTGGCAGGGTTTGGCTGAGCTTGAAGTCTCAAAGTGGTGTGAGGAAGAGGGGGAGGAGGAGCCCTTTTATAAGGGAGGAGAGGGGCACCTTTGGAATAACAAAAAATATTATTTTATTATAAAGTCAAGTTCGGTTTTAAATAGCTCCAAATTGAATTATTTCTAAGATAATGTGGGTATGGGTCAAAATTCTCTCATCCAATAGAACTTATGCAAGTTTAGGTCATTATATTAACCTTATCTTTTATTTTTAACTCTTAGTTAATTAGATTGACATTTACCATGTCACTTTGTATTTTTCTATTATATAGTTAATAAACATACCATATACATCCAGGCGACCCCCAATTTGTGTTTTATTAATATATATAACATTATATAAGTCATTTGGAAGAACCTTAGATTTTTTGGAATAAAATAACAATTAATAATATAATATTTGTTTTAAAAACTATTTTATGTCAATTTTGACACTATTCAGTAGTTGATTTTTTTGAAACTCATAACAGAATGATTACTTCGACCAAAGTTAATTAAATTAATCCTAACATGTCATATTAACCTATAAAATTAGTTTAATTCATAAAAAGTCTCAAATTATACTTATTTAGGTATTTATAATATCAATTATTCTAATTTTTCACTATTATGGTAATTACTGCATCATCATTGTGTCATAAATAAATTAAATTATTTTAAAAAAATTACAAATAAAATACCATTATATAGGAATTTTTTTTCTTTCTAATGAATATTTATAGTCTAATTTATCTTATGTATAACCCCATATTAAAAATAATTTACTTATTAAACTTTGATTTCAACTATTTTAACCCTTCTTTAAATAAATTAATAATAAATGTCCTAATCTAATCCAAGTAGGCATAATTGGTCATATTTTATTCCTAAGCTTGTTTTTGGTCGAATTAAACTTATCCAATAGAATTAGTACATGTGTTAGGGTAATAATAATATCATTTTTACCCTTAATTACCTTATTTACTTTTAACCGTGGCAAAAAAAAGTAAAAAGTTACTATTCACCAAAAATTATTTTCATCTCATTGAACCACATTTTAGTCCTTGATATTAACCATGTCTCTCGGATTTTCGAAATTCCACTCACAGAAGCGGTAAAATTATGTTTTATGAAAAATTCAGTTTTTTTAACTACCACTTAGTGGTTTCACTATTCATCAAAAATTGAAAGTTTTCAGAAAAATACCAAAATTTCACCCTAGGATAATTTCAATATTACAAATCCAAAAATGAAGTCCATTTTGAAAAATAGAATATATAAAATTTCAAAAATTGGTTATTACTATTCGTAATGGCTAGTTTTAATAATATTTTATTAGCATATCGTTGTTTAGTGAAACTCGGTATTGCGTACTACACACGCTATCGAGGAAGGTCGCGATTGCGTGTAATGCAAGGAAAGTCAAGGATGCGTGTTGAGAAAGCTCCTTTTGGTGTAGCGTACAACACAAGACATTAATGAAATTAAAAAGAATATTTTTTTTATAAAATCTCGGGCTGTTACAGCTGGCGCCGCCGTGCCGGCGTGGTGCGTCGGCGGGGGCTTCCGCGGACCACCGGACGCGTTCCGGTGGTCCGATTCACCTGCGGTCTTCGCCATAGATCATCTCAGGACCTAAAATTCGCTAGAAAGCCTTCTAAATGCCTTCGCGGCCCACATCACCATCATCCATCGATCCGTACTTCGACAACAAAACGTGAGGTCTTTAAATCGCCTCCTCGGCCCCGACTCCGCCAGCAGTTTCGTTTGGCCTCAACGGCGCGAGGCGACGGCGCCGCGCTTCTTCCCCACATTCTTTCTCATGTCTTCACGGTGCTGTTACACTGTGCCGCCTTTTTTCGTGCTGCAATTAATCAAAACAAAAAAGGGGGAGGAGAGTTGGCCGTGTTCGTGCGGTCCGACCACCTCCCGTTAAGTCGGTAACAAGCGGCCCAAAAGTCGAAGAAAAACAAGGAAAACTTCACGAACAAAAGAGAAACAACCGAAACAGTTTTTCCCCACAACAGATTATTCCCAACCCGCAAGGAAAATGTTCGCGGATCAACTAGGTAATAAGTTGATCAGTGTTCTTTATTTTCATTAGAAAGAAGGAAACAAGGGAATAAAATCATTGTCAAACATAATTCCATACCTCAAGCGTTGTCGTCGAACGTGAGTTCGTCGCAGAATTAACCGTCACGGAAGAAGAGGATCGTCACAGAAGAGAAGGATCGTCGTGGAAGAAACTTCATTGACGTTGTGGTACACGGTGTCGCGTCGTCGATCTCTGAGGGTTTGGCTTCTTCGTCGGAGTTCAGAGCATTCTTCACGTTCTTCACGTTCTTCGTTGAAGAAGAACGCTTTCCTCCAAATCCTCTCCATGCCATAAGTTCCAATAGAATAAAATAAGAGTTATCTTATTTTATTAATGCACATGACACATTTGAATTTCAAAAGAAAAGAAACGAACAATTAATTCAATAAATTAATTGTAACGATTTAACCGCCCAATTTAATGAGGCGTTTCTTAACCAGAAAAATGCACGGTTGACTTTCATTAAAGAGGGTTTTCACAGGTGCGTTACATAGAAGGAAAGAAATGGTGGGGCTCATGTGGGCCCCACCTCACAAATAACCTATCAAGTTGGTTAGATATTTTGGGATCCACCCTATCTGCTTAACTTAGCTTAAGTGGAATTTAAGTGGCTTTAAGTGAAATAAAATAAAGTTGTCACACCACTTTATTTTATTTCTTAACTTAACCCCAAAAATTAAAAACTACACCCGAGAAAACTCAACTCTAGAAAAGGCATTTCTAAGCAAATACTGGTGCTGCGATTCCATCAGTGCCCTCAGAATTCGATTCTGTGCACTGGTTCAAAAGATAGAAAAACCCGCTTGTTCATTCACTGAACGTACCTGAGCTAAACTTCGGAAACTAATTCCGGGCACATCGGGCCTCGGAATCAGGTTCTGTCAGAAATTGCGTTCCTGTAAATTCCAAAGAAAATTAAGAAAATCATTTCCTTGAAATTTCCAGGTCTTAACAGATTTGGCTGAAGAGATTGTTCTTAAGACCCTTAACAAATAAAATAGTTGAAATCAATGTTTTTTTCAAGAATAACTATGTTACCTATAACAATAATTTCATTTTGAGAATTATCTCTAAATTTTACATATCCACCTTTCTCCTTGATAATATTTTTAGAGAAGTTTTTTTACTAGTCATATGTAGGGAACATCCACAATTCATATTCCATGTATTTTTATTGGTACTATCGTTATTTTTTTAACTGAAAATCCATGTTTTTTATTTTTGAAACACTTTTTGGTTATGTGAGAAGCGACCAACAAATTACATTGGGGCTAAGTGAGAACCAGCATATCATCAAAAGGAACCATTAACAAGCTGGGAAAAGAACCCTATCGAGGACCAAAACCATAAAAAACACAAAAAATAATGTGGGGTCATAACTTTGTGGCTAAGTGAGAACCAAACTCAAGATCCTTTTATGATCAGAAATGTCATCATCAAATCCTCCAACACCATCCTAATTTTCAAAAGAAACATTGGAACCTGCCCAATGTGGGGACGTGCACTAAGTGAAAGGCCAAAAGAGAAGAAACGAATCATAAAACGAAGTTATCAAGACCCTGGAACACAAAAATAGAATCCCAAAGGGCCCAACAGTGGAATAGCAGAGAATAGGTGAGGAAAGTTTTCAATCACCGAGTGTTTTTGAGGTCGCCCTTTGCGACCACGTATTGAACCAGGAGAAGATGATGGCCCTGCCTGTTCTGACCCCGAAGAAAACAAGAATTCAAAATTCATGATGAGAGGAAATTTTACGTACTAAGCATTCCTGCATCATCCATCCACATATGTGTACTAACAAGGAAAACAAACAATTTCCCTTCCTCAAAGACACCAGCTTTCCGCACAGGAAAGGAAACAAGAATAACCCAAGTTTAAATGATCTGGAATGATGTGGACCAGTAGTGTAGATCACATCAGCACCAATAAACCGTTTCCATCAGAAAAGGCTGATGCTAGATGAACCATGCCAAAAACCCACGTCGCTACCTCACACCTCGAACCTCTTCGGTAGTAAGAAACCCACACTGTTGCTGAAGGACGATGCCGGAAGACCCAAGCCAACAAAAATACATGCTACCACACTGCCTCTCAAAGCTCACTGGTGTAGAAACCCTCACTGATGATGAAGGTCGATGCCAGAATACCCGAGCTGACTGAAATCTGAACCATCCAATTTACAGATGACAACCACCATGCACATTCGGGACCAGATCCGCAAGACGCTCCTCACAAAGGCACCTAACAAATGAGTTTTATTTAAAGAAAATTTTTTCCCCAATGTCTTCCACACTGACTTTTAGTACATAATGGATCACATTGGGGAACCAAATAGTTATTACTAAAAACTTGATTGGAAGGAGTATAACCAAATCCAGAACTAATCCATATTGATCGAATTTGGGAATACATGTTGTCAAATTTTTCCTTAACAGAGGTAAAGTTTGACAAAAATATACTGAAGGAAAATATTTTGGAATTTAGTTTAGTATCCATGTTTTTATCCGAAATACATTATTTTTAGAACTAGATTTAGTTTCTAAAATACATTTCAAAGAATTTAAATTTTCAAGATCCTTACAATGTTTATCCTTCATATAAATAACAACCTCATGGTTTTTGGATGTACATTAAAATTCCTAAATTTTCTTATCAAGATCATTAGAAATATCTGATACATAATTAATTAAAA
>CAUJRU010003098.1:0-56632 GCA_963277665.1 Viscum album
GTTTTACTAAAGAAAACATTTTTAATATAACCAATATGTTCTATAAACAGTTTTGTTCATATATACCAAACATGTAATATGGTGGTTTATATAATACTTTCACATAACATTCACTATAGTAAAATTTGATGTAGTTATTATATGTAAATATTTCCCCTCCATGTCTTCCTCCTTTCTTTCAGTTTATGGGTTCCCACAACCCTTCTCACCCTCTGTGACAATCTAGAGGTCGCTGAATGAGACACTTGTACGCCAACACGAGCATGAAGGGTCAGTCCCAAATTGGATATGGGCAACCCAAAACTCAAGTCCTTGGAACCTCACAAACACCACTACCCTTGAAGGCTGCATAGGGGGAAGACATGCCCTATCTTGATGGTGAGGTGGTTTGGGAGACATTCATCAGAGTTCTCTAAGAGAACACATCGCCACAAAAAAGAGGAATTTGATCAATATATGACCTCCATAACAACCTCATGGCAGCCACATATGATGTCTCACATCTGGTCATGGAGTGGAAATACTTACCGATCTGATATGCCAAATAGTTGGTTTAATTCATCCCTACTCCAATAGACTCAGTATAGAGCACTCGATGCCAATATCAGTGGAGGGCCCATAATAATACCTGAAAAGGAAATATTCTATGAATCCTATAGAACCTTATACTTTCAACATATCCCACCAAATGCCTATAATAGTTTTAAATGAATTTTCCTTTATTCTCCCAGGTTCATTACCCTTTCCACCTTACAAGCATGTCGATTTGACTCCCTCAGTCATCGGTTACACCAAAAGCCCATATAATCAACCTTCTAGTGAATAGAATTAGTGTAGATATCCTCACCGAAACTCCATCATCATATATGGAGGCCCTCCATATGCTTCCATAAATCAATTATAGGTCCCCCAACATGACAAGAAATCAGCACAATGGTATAATCCATTCTCCCATCAACCAAATCAGATTCCCTCCATACTCCATCAATTTATAGTATAGACGACCTCCATATTCTACAACAAAACAACACTAAAGCCCCCCATTCTCTTAAAATTAAATTGGAGGGTCCTCCCCACACTATCAAAATCCAATATGGTGGTCCTCCACATACTTCAACCAATCAGCATGATGGTCCTCCTCATGATCCAACTAACCAACATAGTGGTCATCTCCATGCTACCATCGACCAAATAAGTGGTCCAGCCAACTAACTAAAAACCATTATATAGGTCCTGCCCACACTATCACCAACCAGGCGGGAGTTCATCCCTTTTATGTAGATGTACTCTTCCCTAAATATCCATAACGAGGTAAGAGGGAGAATCCTGACTATCAGAGGCAGAACCCTGAGAGGTGTCCTGTCTTGATCAACCTCTCAGAGTTCAAGATGATGGATGAATCGTTGAGTGAACTATCACCCTATATTCAATTGTTGGGTGAAGAATCCCAGGGATTGATTATTACCATGCCATAAGATGAGATCCACATGAACCTGATATCCCTTTGTAGATACCTATATGTGGATGAAATTATAGAACCATTCTAGAGACACAAAGTGAAACAATCTCTATCACCGCTAGATTCCATACTATCTACCACCACAAAATAATATATAGAGATATAGGTGTATGTGATAACTCCCTTAGAAAGTGATAACTCTAATTAGCCACAAATTAATTTTCCATCCTTGTACATGATGGAGTGGTGAAAATCCCATCCTATATGAACATGATCCTGAATTTGGATCCACCTTCAAGAGATGCTCTACAGTACAATTAGTATTTTACATGTGATGAAATTTCTACTCTAGTATAGTAGACACAAAGTTGGTATGAATTGCTTACACAACCTTTTCCTCATCCATCACAACTCAAGGATTAGTGAAATCAAGAGAATGACCGTGTTTCTGAGTAACAATGATTATGGGAGGTTCATGCCACAAACATCTTTTAGTGGTGTTATGGACAACTACAACATCCGACATTTTAATCCTAGTGTCCCTTGTCGAGTTTTTAGATGTTTTTATCTACCATATTATATGGGATACAATTTACTTCCACATTGATCAATATATGACCTCCCTATGGATCCAGGTGCACTTTGATTCAATTAACCAATAGTGAAAAAGGATGATATCACAATTTTCTTAGAAGCTAAACGCCTTGAGTTTTAAAGATACCACCAGACTCTACAAATTACCTATGTAATGAGCCACACTATGCTCCACCATGTCATGGATGATGTGTCTCCACATGTTCAGATCATAGGATGGGTAAGTATGATTCCTTCTACTTCATCTCTATCCTACATTAGTAGAAGGACCAATTGTTTATAATATCCACCAACAATAAGAGTTCCCCTATTAATATATAAATGATATATGTGGACTTCACTAACCGTATAATGTATAATAAAAACATGTTCCTCAACATAGGTTATTTTAATGAATAATTCCCTCATGGGTTTGCATATTACCCGGATGACCATACATTAGGTGTCCTCTACCATAATCTGAGACAGGCACTGAGACTTGGATGTCTCCCCAATGATTCATTTTTTCTTATCTGTTGGAACATTGAAAATGTAATGATTCAATTTGATACCTCCAACCCATCTAATGACACATAAAAAGATGATATGGAAGCTATGAATTCCCCTTGCTCCATCACATTGAGGACTAACAAAGGCTCACTACTGACAATATTATTAGGTAATGCATAGATAGTGTCACGACCCGTCCTTAGGGCTCGTGCCGTGACTACCCCAAGCCCGCCTTCCATAGGCCAGAGGCTGGCGAATAGCACCAAAGGCGTAATTCCTGATAATTGGGAAGGCATTTCCTTTTTAAAAGTAAAAAAACACCACAGAGTACAAGCGGAAGTAATACACTAAGTACAAAAGGAACTGCTGAATAGTAAGTGGGAAAGAATACAAACCCAACTGAAAGTACAGCTACAACTGAACAAAAGTACGACAAAAAAAGAAAAACAACTGGAAGAATGGAAGAAGCTCTTGGGTCATCCTCCTCGGATCCTACCTAAAGGGTAGGTACAAATAGCGTAGCGCCTAGATCGTCCACCACGGATCCTACATGAAGGGTAGGTACAAATAGCGCAGCTCTTGGATAGTCCACCACAGATCCTACCTGAAGGGTAGGTACATATTGCCTCCTCAATACTCTTTCCTATCAACCTATTCCGAGTATTGTCTCACCATGAATTCCACCTCCTGATACTGACTCGTCATGAGGTCCACCTCCGGGTATCATCTAGTCTTCGAACACTCGACCTCCGTCAGTACCGCCCGTCGTCTGCAACCAACACAATGAGGTGCAGGCATAGCCCGTGCAGGGGTGAGTATAACGATACTTAGTAGGGACCCCGAGACCATCATTGTCACACTAAATCCAACAATTATAACCACAAATATTATGTCAACAGATAACCTCTACTTAGGTATATGCCCAAACAACAACTGAAGTTATCAAGTAACCCATCTCAATCATGAGGAAACACAAAGATTATGAAATCAGCATATAACCACTTCCCAGGTATATTCCCATACATATACCTATGTTATCAAGTGACCCAACTCAATCATGAGGTAAACTCAATGTTCATAGACTCAGCTCAAACTAGGATTTTCATTAACGAAACCGTAACTGCTGAAGACCCCGTCTCTGGAGAGTACAGTGATCATGTCACGTCTCTGAGGTACTTCTCACTAACCTAAAACTGCTGAGGTACTCCTCTTGTCGACTAGCGCGGGTCAGCCACCCAAACACAATAGTGTTTCCCGCCGGGGTATGCCACCCAAACACAGCAGTGCATCACCCCTAATAGCCTACCGAGGTACTCTCCGGACAAGTACCACATGTCTGCACCCAAACTGAGTATTTCTCCATCCTCCATGGGTCTGAACCCAAAAAGGTAGTGTTCTGTCCACTGGGCTAGTCGACTCACTCCAACTCTAGTTGGTCAAACAGTCGTCAGGTCTCAGCCGACTACACTATCTCCGTACTCCGCACGCTCATCTCCGGGAGGGTCCTCTCCATGATCTACTGGTCAATACTCCAAGTATCACAAAGTCCCATGAAGATGTATCTCAAAAGACCACCTCGTCATAGGGGTCTCAACGCAATAGACGACGTGTCAATCGGACGCCCGGTCTGTGAGTTACTAGCCTTTCGATCCTTGGGGCCCGGTTGGTTTCGTGTGCGAACCAGCCCGGCCATATCTCAACTATATGCCGAACTCTCATAGGGTATTCTCATAGGGACCATTTGTCCACGTGATCACCAATGCCACTGACGGTTCATCAAACAGACATCCGGTCTCAAAGTTATCAGCTTTTCCATTCAAGGGGCCATGTTGGATTTCAGGTATAATCCAACCCGACCACTATCCAACTACATCCAAATCTTAGGCGATGTATGCCAAATGTTTCGTCTCATCAATAGAAATCCAACAAAGTCAACGAAATTTCAATCAGACTTCCGGATCTCATGTTATAAGTGTTTCTGCTCTGAGGGCCCCGTTGGTTTCGTGTTCGAACCAACCTGGCCACACCCAAAAATCTCCGAAACCTTGAGTGTAATATACCGAAATGACTGTTTTGTTACAAGGATCTCTACAGAACTGACGATGTGTCAATCAGAGGCTTGTATACCATGTTATGGGAAAAATACCAAAAGAGGTCCGAAAGTGGGGGTTTAGGGCCCGGACCGACCCGGCCCGAGACCCCCTGGGTCGGCCCGAACAGGGTTGACCCGACCTGGGTCTGGGTCCGGCCCGCTTCGGCATGGCCTGGCACGGCTGGCGCGGCCGAGCCCAGCCTGGGAGCGACCCTGCTAGCTGGTGATCCACTGGCCACCGCGGTGTAACCGAGCTGGGCGGTCGGGGGGGGGGGGGGGGGCGCCTACCCCCTGTTCAATTAATCGCGGCACCACGTGGGGGGTCGCTGCTGTTCGGCCCACCGAGGGTTACGAACCCCCGGATCCTCCCCAGACAGGTCGACCCACTCCGGCCAGCCGGCTCCTGCCGCCATGGGACCGGCTGGTCCCGTCCCCCTACGCCGACGGCCAGAAACCGGCCACCGCACCCTGCTCCACCGTGGCCTCAGGCCACGGCTTTGGTCCGTCCGGCACGACGTGACGGCGCCGCGCCCCTCCGCTGCGGCCTCACTCCGGCTGCGGTGTTTTTGTGATTATCTGGCGCGGCGCGACGGCGCCACGCATCCTTGCCCCATGATCCCACGCGGTGTCGTTGCACCACATCACTTTCCTTCAAACCGCAACAACACAATGATAATGGATGAGGGTTGGCCGTGTTTGTGCGGTTTGACCCCCTCCCGTAAATCAATAGCAGGCGGTCCAATTTGTAATGAGGAACGACGATGGAAGATTTCACGTATAACAACAACAATAAATCCCCTACCTCGAGACATGTTCATTCACATCAGAAGGTGACATCATCATTTGCGAATTCCCCACGACTGTGTCTCCTCCCTTGATGGAGATTCAGGGAGCGTTATTCGTCGAAGGTCATGGAAGCCCCATCGTCGCCAGAGTGTACCTGAAGATGTGACGTTCCCCTCTTATAACGAAGACAAGTATAGATAAAGTGTTCTCGTTCTTCGTTGGAGGATTGGAGAATGAAGTTTCTCTTATTTCTTCAGAGGTTCCCCCATCAAATTATTTTCCAAACAAATATTGCATTTGCCTTCTCCCATTTAAAGACAAGCCACCCTTTTCAAATTAAACCAAGAATCAACTCAATAATTATGTGAGTAGGATAGATTTAATGGGGGAGAGTTACACATGTTAAATAGGAGTTATATTATTAATAGAAGGGGAAATTAATGGGGGAGATATAAGAGGTTTAAGGAATGTGAAGGGGTGGGGCTCGTTTGGGCCCCACCTCACCTTTATCCCCTCAAGGTTAGTTAGTAACCAATGGATCCCACCCCTAACTCCTTTACTTAGGTTATAACCACTTAAGAGAGGGATAAATTGTTGTCACAGAACACTTAATACACTCAACAAGAAACAAAAATATAAATGTAAACAATTATATTTTTATCCCTCACTTTTTTTTAAATAACTCCTCCCGAGAAAACGCAACTCCAGAAAGAGTCTACTTAAGCTATTACCAGCGTTGTGGTTTCATCGGTGCCCTTATATTTCAATTCTGAGAACCGGTTCAAAAGTTATAAAAACCCTCTCATTCGTTCACTGAATGTACCCAAGTTAAAATTCGAAAAATGATTCTGGGCACACCAGGCCTCGGAATTAGGCCCCGTCAGAAACTGCGTTCATATAAAATTTCAAAGAAATTAAGAAAAAAAGTTTCCCTGAAATTTCTGTGTCTTTACAGATAGTGTATTACGGGAGACCATATCTCCTCTAGTGGGGAATCTATTCCTCTTTAGACATACATCCCAGTTTGAACATGGGCTATTTGGGAATCTCGGTAGGGAATAAGTTAGGTTATATACAATCAATCATGATATGAGTCATCCATCCCACTGGAGAAACATAATTATCCACCTTTGGATCAAGGTTGTGTTTCTTCTCTAGTAGATGAAGCTATAAATGAATTAGAATCTAGATACCCTCACTGAGATGATCCGACTGATACTCTCACTACTCACCTTATTGAACTAGAAACACGATAGGTGGAAATCCCTAAAAGAATAATGTTATACCCAGCATTTATCGACAATTTATAAGATCCCTCGGATTTTGGTAATCCCATATTCATCCCTGTTAATGGAATGGATGACCCACTACAACATATGAGTAACTTCACCTGTAGTCATTCCATACTATTGGGGACAACAAAATTTGGTGAGGCCACCAAACTCCAATGCTACGTTCAAGATATGGAAGGTCTTACATTCATATGGTACAATCATCTTCCCATCAGATCAATTACATGTTTGTAGGATCATAGAAGAATGCTTCTTTACTAATTTAGCTCCCCCTTGATCATCATTATCCTCTTCATACGTAATTAGAGGCTCTGTGAGTGAGTTGATGACTTTTTCGTTTTATGGAAAGGCCTCATGCACTACCTTGAAATGTTGAAGTCCCTTGAAATGTTTTCCACGATGTTCATCAAGAATTATTAGAATAATTTTCTCTGTTCCGTCATCTCTATGAACTTCATCAGATAATTTTGGGTGTTCCCTGAAAAGTATCAACATCTAGAAGATGCCTTGTAGAAAACAATAAAATAGTCAAACAAATTTTCTCTTTAATATCTCATGAGATGATTCGAGATGGAATATATTAAAGAAACTGTGACTGTAGAGATTCCAAAGATAATACACATACTGGCCCCTTTCATGAAAGAGTCTCACTATGTGTAGCCCTACCAAGTATAGCCTCGACCTGCACATCCTTTACAAAACCAATCAATCCAGGATCAACCACCTAAATGAATGAATGTGGCTCCAACCCCTTATCATGGCTAGGATCCACGGTCTCATTTCTAAAATAGAATAAATTTCCCTTACTCCGTCAATGATCCATAGGTCCCAGGGTATTTCATTTACTCCCTGGAGAAGGAAAGTATGAAATTTATAGAGTGTAAGATACCCATAGGGGGGGAATTATTTTTCCATCCCAACCATTTGAAACACCACATGATCCCTAGAAACTCATTCCTCAAATTATTCTTGATAAAATATTGTCTCCAGGACCATGTGGATCACATCTTAGTGAAGATGGGTGATCTTCCAACATAGGTGAAAAATCTCTCTACGGACCCCAATTTTGAAAATTAAGAATCTAGTTAGTGTGATGTGGTTCTCATCCATTGGACACAAAAATATGACGAATTTTTGGTTCTTAATGCAGTCTCTCAGGCTCATCGTATTATCCAAGCTATCATGGGATAAAATGAACCACTAATAGTTGTAGTGTCTCCACCAACCTCTCCTTCTTAATCTACTTCACATCCTAGCCTGTATTGGGGTAACAAGAACCCACATCTATATTTAATGAGGGTTTATACACAAATTTTAATGAGTTAACCAAGGTGAACGTTGGACCAATTGAAGATATGATGCCAATATTTATTAGTTCATCCATGTCTCTAGAGGAGAGGCAGTTGTATATGGCCTTCTGGAAACATCACCCAGTTGTATTATACACAGTCTATAATGAGATACCACAGATAGAACCTTATGTTATTGTTCATCATCTCTACCACCCAATGATTCATTGTGTGTTCAAACATCACCCCTTAGAAATTCACCCCTCTCATGATAATATTTTCAAGGCCAATGTTGACCGTCATTTAAAAACTAAGTTCATCAATGAAGTACGTTACCCAATATGGCTAGACAACATAACAAGATATAAGAAGAAGGGATGGTATGTCATAGTACGCATTGAATTCTAGTAATTAAATAACCATTTTCTGAAGGTTGATTTTCCCCTTACAGTGATAGAGTTTTTAATAAATGATAAAATATGGTAATAAGCTCTCTCCATCATGGAAAAATATTCTAAGTATAATAATATACAGATGGACCTTGGGGTGAGAATTTAACCATCTTTAGGGACCCCAAGGGAAATCCAACTATCAGATGATTCCCTTCATATTAAAAAGATATAGCCACATATTAGTGGGTCTATCACAAAATATTCAAGAGAGTTCTTGGAAAATTCTTGGGATTATATTTAGTTGATTTACTGTTAAATTACCACCATGGATAGGATCATATCATTGATATTTTTATTGTTATTTTCTTCCATTTCTCCCGGTACTCAAATATGAACACCATAAAGTGTGAATTCAGGTTTCCCTAGAGGAAATTCCTTGAATTCAATATATGGTATAGAGACATTTTGATTGACCAAGAGTTGAAAAAATGACCTCAATTAAATTCCTCACTCGAGAAACATATAAGAATTTTGTGTCTACTAAGGCCTCTAAACATACATATGGTAATTTATTAAAAATATTTATAAAATTATAAAATAAAAAATCCAGGATCATCATGAAAGGAATCGTTTACAAGTGGGATGAGAAGTGCCAGAATGTATTTGACGGTATCAATAAAGTCCAACTAAAACCACTCGCTCTTATGCCACAAATTTCTTGAATTCAGTTTTTCAACAATGCTACCTACATAGAATGGTCCCCCACTACCATTCTATCACAAAAAATAATGAGGTTTGGGGAAAATTTATATTATCCTAGAAACATACCCCAAAACATGGAGAATAGATGCCTACCCACCATCGAGAACAGTTTCATAGTACTTATCATTACAATGCATAAGTATCACAATTACCATCGATGTCATGATATAGAACTATTTTCCCGATTAAATATACTGATTTACATCACTAATCACCCAATTCAGGGTGGATTATTGGAATCATAGGTACTGATTCTATAGTAGTTAAACATTAGGTTTGTCTTGTAGAAGACCATCATGTGTTAGATATTTGTAAACATTTTTAATGACACATTCGGCACCTAAAGAACTACCCATGGGTATTGATTTCTATGATGAGCCTATTCTATTTGTGAAATAGGTTGTTTTGTGATGGTCTATACATTTCAATTGTGCCTTCCAGATACCAACTTCTAGAGGGATCAACAACCCCACGAATAATAAGGGTTGTATGGGTATTATATTCACCACCCCTACACTAGGTTTATTGAAATACATATTATCATAAGGATGCCCCAACAACAAGGTTATGAATAATGGTCAAATTTGAAGTCTCAAGTTGTACCTCATGATTATGTCCCCTATTTACAAATTATTGGAGAATTTGATTTTGTCATCAACTAAAACAAGGGTGATTACGTCATCGAAAAATTGTATCTTTTTCCCTTATAGTAAAATCCACATATGATGATGTTATAACGACTGAAAAATGACATACATTGACATTAAATTTCTGTTTTTGAATACATAATACATTAAACGAATATATTCCCAAAGAATATATTATTTTTTTGACTTTGGAATCATGAAACATGATCTTCCATCATGGTTAAAGATCTTGACCATCACCCACCAAGATAATTCCCTATTGTTTTCCAACCAAAAACCATTCATTATATCCTCGGGGAAAAAAAATGGTGAGATCAGATGCTTCATAAGGGTAAAAATAGAGAACATAAAACAAACCATATACATTTGAATTTAAAAACATGAACATAATGATTAAAAATCAAAATATAGAGTCATGAGAACTTCATGGTAGTACGCAAGGAAAAAGGAATAATGAAACATTATACATGATATAATAGTATTGGAATAAAAATTTTAATTGTGAAAACCTAATAAGAACATAATATGACTTCAAAAGTAGACAAGGAATTTGTGCTAAGAACATCATAGTGGAAAAATTCCATTATTTAACCGTGCTTACATTCCATTTAATTCATGTATATCTCATGAGATATAATTCATTACCAAATGAATTGAAGAATGATATAGATCCCACCCATCTCATAATGAAATTATTCTTATATGTGCCACAAAAACATAAAAAATTCATCATTGCATAACCCATGAAATAAAATGGTTTTCATAAACATAATTCCACTATAAAATAATCCATATAAAAAATCATTACATCATTAATAGAATCAATTCATACTAATAATAGGGATATAAACAGAACCCTACTAGATTAGAATCATCTTAGTTGGACCATAATTTTGATAAAACCCTAGAACATAATTCCTAGGAAAATATCCTTTTTTATTCAAAAACATTTTATTTTTTCAAAATGTCGTGCAATTTTAAAATAAAATAAACTATTTAAAAATAAATATTAAAAATTGTAGAGGTAACTTCATGGAATGAATAATTTATGAAACAATTAAACTCAATTCAATCCATATATTTTTAAAAAATTATTCTCCCCATACTTTTTCAGCCAATGTCAAATAGTACCTCATATAGAAAACAAATGAATGATTATTTAAATACCATGTAGTAACAGATAAAAACGGATAAAAATGAATTTAAACATAGATATAAGAGTAGTAAAACATTAATTATAACATTTTTAAAAAACAAATACATGGATGATAAATATATATCTAGTAAATTCTGACATTTAAACAATCTCAGATAAAATTGAGATTGAAAAATTATCCCTTACATTTTACCTTTTTTAGTTGAGGGTGTGGTATAATCCTATATAATGATTATATCGTGTTAGTAATTTATACCATGAAAACATACATATCCATATTTATGATATCATATATGGTTCTATTGTATCATTTTGTTAACAGTATTACAATGTTATGATTATTTTTAGTGTTAACTCCTTTGTTTTCCCATTCCTGTTTTTTTATTTAAGTAATCATTGTCTTGAATAGGTTTTATTTTATCCATTAAATTGAGTTCATAATTATAATTTAAACTCGTAATCTAAATATTATAATCATTCTCTAATTATTAACGTGGGTAACAAATCCCACCGCATCATCGAGAAGGTATGTCGTACGTACCCTCGAGCAGTGATATCATTCTCTTGATCGTTAAATAGTATGTAATTGGATGGTATATTAATTATAAATTATTATTATTTTATTATATTAAATATTTAAATTCACTTTAGTAATCATTATAAACATCCAAATAAATTATTTCTAAATTACAAATTACACTACAGCGTGGAGATGGTAGATATTACATACACATGCCTGGTGATATTGTTATTCATAGGATAGTTAAAAAGAGGTATAAGGTTGTACCATAATTATAAAACATATCATCATGTAGAATATACTGGTGTTATTACATTATTATGGAATCAATATTGTATGTGGATCTTGAATAGGACAGTAAATTGAGTTGAATTGTTAATGAAATTACTTCTTCTTTGTTGGACTTCCTTTGGATCTCTTCTTATCGACACTAGGGATTGAATTTTAAAAAAACCTATATCACTAAAAGTAAACTATAATTGTTTATAGGAGAATTGATAATTGTTTTTCCATGATAGGTGGATCACAGAGGTGTTAAGAAATGTCGGAGGATATGCCTTTTTATAAGAGAGGATAGGGTCACTTTTGAAACTCTAAAAATATTAAAATATGATAAAACTATTCTAGATATAAATAATTTAAAATGTCTCTTTAATGAAATTTGTTATATATTTTAGACAGTATCTTATCACCTTGTAATTATTTGACATTTTATACTTTTAAATAATTTAATAATAAATTAATTCAATAAGATATTATTTTTTCCAAATTTAACATTATTAATATAATTGTTTTAAAATACAATAAGAAACAGTGGGAATTTGAATATAATGCTTTCACACATCTACAGTATATCATATAGATCTTGAAAATTTGTTATAAACATTAACTAATCAAATATAATTCAAAATTAATATAATTAAAATCAGCTATTAAATTTTTATATTGATTAAGTAAATATTGATTTAGAATTGATGAGAATTTTAATGAAATTATATAAATACTCAAAATTAAAAATTAAATTTATATAATGAAAATTATTTCATTTATATAAAAATTGACATTTATATTCATTCATTCCTTTGTTTTTCCCATCTTCGGAAAAATAAAATATATTAAAATATAGTATAGTGATATTTTGTAACTATCTTGGATTTTTATAATGTATAATATAATTTCATATAATGTTTCAATTAGACAACTCAAAATAGATCATATTTTAATAATTATTGAATCTTATTCGTCCAAATTTTTTGTACATGTTATTATTTTATTGAAATACTTATAATTTTGATTTTCCCTTAATTCTGTTAACTCTTACCATGGAAACATGCCTTTTTTATTTACTAATGGTTAACACAGTCACTCTAAAATGAAAAAAGATCCATAAATGGACCATTTCTGACATATTTAGCTACATAAAATTGTTTTTTCCTATTATTATATTTTTATGAATTTTATATAATTTAATAAAACAGTATAAATTTAAAATATCAATTGAGTCAATTTGGACACAATTCCTTAGATGAATTTTTAAAAATATCATAAAAAATTGATTTGTTCAAAAAAAATCCTTTGAACCATAAATAACATCACAAAATCATAAATAAAATTACTATATTACATTAATTCCATCAATTAATAATTATTTTAATATTTATAATATAATTTATTTGATATTTCTATTAATAAAATAAATTTTTTATAATAATTGAGTCATAATAAATTATTATTATTAAGTATCTAAAAATTATAAATAAATTTATATGATGTAGGTAACTAGATTATAATTCCATACACTACATACAATCAATTTTATTCATTGGTAATCCCTATGTTAACTTTAATATAAATATTTAAAATAAGAGTGTCATATTTTGTCACATTCATTAATTTCATTTATATTCATGTCATCTTCCTTGCTAATGGAAATTAGTTTAACCCATTTTGTAAAATAAATTAAAAGGGTCTAATTTACCCACCCAATATGATTTTTATATGTGATAAGGTAATTTTAAAATATTATTTTTCACTTTTAAATACCTGATATACCTTTCACCGTGGTAATAAAAATAATTACCATGTTACTATTCATAAATCCAAATTTAAAAGTATCATATTAATAAAATTTAAACCCATTGATTCCAAATATTGATTCCATTTTTTAAAATTCAAATCAAAGATGTTGTAGAAATTAATTTAAAATCATTCCCATTGTTTTTAAAAAATAGGTTTTAGTTAAAAAGTTAAAACATTGAAAAAGATAGAAATGTTTTTACATGTGAATTCAAGTAAAAATTAATGAAAATTTATTAAATTGTATTAAAATATATAAATATTTTCTATTTTTACTTTAAAAAATTAAATAATATATTTTATCCATACATGTTATTTTGATGAAAAAAATAGTTTTCAAATAAAATTTACCTTGTTTTTACTATTAATAAAAGTATAAAAGTTTTCATAAAAATATAAAAAATTCCTCCAAAGTATAATTTTATATAATAATTCCAAATAATATGTTTATATTGTCAAATTGAACTTATATAAATTTCAAAAATTGATTTAAAATTGGTGTGCCACCAAAAAGCGGCAAAACAACTTTTTTTGGAAAATTGTTCTTTTATCTGAAAATTTTAATTTTTTCTTATATCATGTCTATGAAATTCATAAGATAAATTTTAATGTAAAATAATGTTCAAATTGTGGTCAATAATATTAATAATGACTATTTTTTATCCCATTAAATAATAGTATTAAAATAATTCATCATTGATTAGTGAAACTTTGTATTGCGTAGAACGCAAGAAATCAAGGAGGGTCTCTCTTTCATGTGATGTAAAACAATTAGTGTTGCATATACTAAATGATAATATAGTTTTGTGTATTGATCAATGTTATACTGGTGTAGTGTAAAACACAACAACTCAATTAAATTAAATAGAATTTATCTCATAAAATCCCGGGGTGTCACATTCTACCCCCATTAAAATAAATTTCGCCCTCAAAATTAGTTGGGGATATTGATGGTTTACAACAAGAATGTTTCTTTTAAAGATTAAAACAACATTAAAAGGATTTATAAAACATCATTTATTGTTAGAAACATAATGGATACCAAAATTAACTTATCATTGGGTTTCCACATTAGAGAACATAGTTGAGAAATGAAAACATGGATATCAAGGAGAAATCTAAACTTAATGTTCTAATTGATAGTAATAGATACTAAGGTTCAATGAATTTTAACAAACATAAGGCCATGAATATGTGATGATTTAAGGGACAATATAATTAATCAGATAAGAAGATACTCAGATAACATTTTTTGTTTCAAGAACTTTTTCATAAAGATGATGAAAATGTTTCCCATGAGAAGATATATATTTTTTATTTCAGTACAATCTAACCCTTGAGATTTCCTTGAAAAATTTCCACTTCATCTATTATTTAATTAAATGAGGTTGAATTTTTCATTTATTAACTATTGGAAGATCATGTGAATGAAGGATAGGTTATTACATATGTCTCAACAAAACGTTAGAACAATTTATCAAATATGCATAAGTCTACCTATATTGAGATAATACATTAATCTAATAAAAAACAACATGAATACAATTTGTACTATAAATAAATTTATAAATTTATAATCATTATAAAAACTAGAAATATATAACATTAGAAATAGGTGAACTAAATCAACTAAACATTTGACACCCATATATTATTTTTTAGTTCTTGGTTGTCATATTCCAAACATTTGAAAGAATTAATCTTGCATTCTCTTGAGTCATGGTAATATCCTTAATTATCACACCCCATTATTGAAAACATGCATGTTTCCTTATTACAAAACATATTGGATATATTCCATTAGTCCAGAAAAGTTGTATACTTTATCCATGTCAACATAACCCACAACTCAACAAATCCTTAACCATTTCCAATGTAAATAATATCTTCCAACATATTGTTATCTAAATATCATTATGTCAACATCATGCTCAAATAATTGGTTATCCTTCCCTTGGTCAATTGATTCTTATTAATATCTCATTTTTATCAAAAAAAATTCATATCTATTTTAACTATTCAACATATTCCTAAAACCCTATAGAGAAAAAAATTGGTTATTCTTATATAATTTACCATTCATTATTAAGGGATTCATAAACAAAAATAATTAAATCCTTCCAATATATTGGGTGTTAGGGAATTGGTCCTTCATTTTCATAGAGGTAGATTCTTATGTCTAGAAATTGAGTTGGGTAATGCCCATGTCTTCCATATATGAACCATTGAAATCCATAATAATATGTCACTCTATTAACCCTTTTCCCACATAGATTACATTGACCCCTCCAATTAAGGGATTCCTCAAGGTTCATCTTTCCATATTCATGACATGTAATAAGGTGAATCATCATCCATAATTTCTTCAAAAAGGACATCTTATTCTTATTCGATGTGTTATGAATTTCAACAATCCCCACATTGAAAGATTATATCATGATAGCTGAGTCAGCACAATAGTGATATCTTTCTCTCTTGTTGTTATCCTACTTATTTGATCATTATCACAAGATTTTCCATCAGACTCAATGTTAATCAAATTCCTTATGGTGTTCTCCATTAACTAAATCAAAAAAAACCCCAGTGAGAAACACATATCATTGAAGAAAAAAATATAAACATGGGGAGTAAATTCAATATCTAACATCTTAGGATTAATATTAGGTTATTAAAGATCAATTCTATAATTTCTAGGACTGTAACATATAGATATAATTATCCTTTGTAAAATATCTAGTCATACCTCAGAAATATTTCTAGGGTTATCACTATAGATCGAACATCCTAGTTTCCAATGGTTGGATAAACCTTCACTCTTATACAAACAATAACGACCATATCCAGAATTATATGGACATTGAATTTCTTTTTAGGAATTCGTTATACATTACAAAAACATATTCCCAAATACTGTATTAGTTTAATGTCTTTAGAAACTCAAAACATAGTCTTTTAACATGGTGAATGATATTCGACATCACCCATAAAGATATTACCCTTTTGTTTTTCTCCCTAAATCATTTCTCTATATCCTAGGGAAAATAAAAAAAAATGGTTAACTCAAATTCCCAGTATTGGTGAAAATGGAGAACATGAAACAAACCATAAAAAGTTGAATATGAAAACATAAACCTAATGTTCAAATAAAAAAATATTGATTCATGAATCAATTCATGGCACTATGTAAGGCATAGATCAAAAAGGAACACTAACCGTGATAAAATACAATATTCATAAAACATGTTATTATGCCAAACTAATAAGCACATAATATGATTTCTATAGTATTCAATTGATTGCTTCCAACACCACCATAGTGGACAATGTCCATTATGGAACCGGGTATACTTTCTTTTTCATTCATGTTTATATAATGAGATATAAATCATACCAAATGAATTGGATGGAGATATAGGTCCCACCCATCTCAAAATGAAATAATTCTTACATGTTCCACAAAAACAATAATATTTCATCTTATAATAAACTATGAAATAAAATGGGTTTCAAAAACATCATTCCATCATATAATAATCCATATAAAATATCATACCTTCATTATCACAATAAATTAAAACTAAAAATAGGTATATAAAGATAATTCTATTAAACTAGAATCATCTTAGAAGGAAAATAATTTAGATAAAACACTTGAACATTATTCCTCAAAAAAATGTCCTTGCGTCATCAATAATGATTTATTTTTTCAAAATTCAATGAAATTTTAAATGAAATGAAATTATTTGAAGATAAAAAATTATAGAAGGTTGAGTAAGATTTTTGGAAGGAAGGATTCCTCAAACCATAGAAATCCATTCATGTCGTATATTATAAAAAATATTCTCCTTGTAGTTTTGATGGAAACGTCAAAACGTACCTCATATAGTCAAAAAACGAATGATTCATCACATAACATGGAGTAAAAGTCAAAAATGGGTAAAAATGATTATAAACATACATATAAGTGTAGTAGAAATTTTTGGTAACATTTTTATAAAAAATGGACATAGATGATAAATATATCCTCAGCAAATACTTATGTTTAAACAAACTTGGATAAAAATGAGATTGGTAAATTATCCTTTACGTTGTACTTTTAGTTAGTTGAGGTTGTGGTCACCACCATTATAATGACTAAATCATTTTATAAAGTTATACCAGGACCGTATCCATATTTATGATATCATATATGATCATATTATATCATTTTATTAATAGTATTTCAATATTACCATTATTTTGTGTTGTAACTACTTCAATATATTGTTGTTGATTTTCCGTGTAAGTCATGTTTTTCATGAATGGGATTTATTTTATAAATGAAATTATGATAATAATAATTATTAATATTCATAATATAAATTTTATACTAATTCTTGAATTGTTAATGGGGTGAATGAATCGCACCACGTCGTGGAGATGGTAGGTCGTACGTACGCACGAGCGACAATATTATTCTCTAGATGGTTAAATGTTATGAAATTGGATGGAATATTAATTACATATAATCATTATCACTTTATATTAATTATTTATTTTCATTAGACTCATCATTATACCCATCATAATAAATTATTTTTAAATAAAAAATTATACCACGACATAGAGACGGTAAGCCATATGCACGCACACATGGTGATATTATTATTCCTAGGATGGATAAAAAGATGTATCAGGTTGTCCCATTATAATAATAACATATCAGAAAGTATAATATACTAGATTTATTACTATATTTTGGAATAAAAATATAAATATTATGTATAAGAAGAAGAAAAATTTAATTGAATTTGTAAATCAATTACCTCTGCTTCATTGGAATTCATTTAGATCTCTTCATAGGGACACTATGGATTGAATTTTTGGGAAACCAGGACCTCTATAGTAAACTATGAATTTTTATAGGATAATTGGGATGATTTTGGGCGATATAGAGGGCTCTAGTGGGTGTGAAGAAATGTGGGAGGAGATGTATATTAATAAGAGAGAAGAGGTGCACCTTCGGAAACTCTAAAATTATTAAAATATAATAAGACTATAATATATCTAAATAATTACAAATGCCTCACAAATGCAATTTATAATGAATTTTATACCATTTTTATCCCTTGTTTATTATTTTTCAATTTTTTGATTTTTAAATAATTTATTAATATATAAAATCAAAAATATATTATTCTTTCCAAATTAAACACTATTAATTTAGTATGACTTAAAATATAATAATAAAAAGTGTGAACTCGAATATAATTCATTGAATAATCTATAATATAACTTTTTTATCTTGTTAATTTTTTATACACATTAAATAATCCAGAATATAACAATATTATTAATAATAAAATCATTATTTTTATTTTTATGTTATTTGAATAACTATTGTTTTAGACTTGAAGATGATTTTAAGGTTAATACATATCTTCTAAAAATTAAATAATTAATTTTTATAATTCAAATAGTTTCATTTATATCAAAACAGTCATTTATATTCATTCATATCTTGATTTTAGCCATATGTGGACAAATAAAAGATATTAAAAAACTAGATAGTCATATTTTGTAACTATCATTGATTTAAATAATATATAATTTATTTTAATGTACATTTTTCAAATAAATATATCCAAATCGATAATATTGTGATAATTATTGGATATTATTCATACAATAATTTTTTGGACATGTTTTCGTTTAATTGTATACCTTATAATTTTTATTTACCCTTAATTAATTTCTTTAACTCTTACAATGGCATCATGAATTTTATTTTCTATGGGTTAATATTGACACTCTAAAATGACAGAAGAGAAATAAATGGGTTATTAGAGACATATTTAACTTCATCTAAATTAGGTGGATATTGTTTATAAGTTTATTAATTTTATACAATTTAATGAAATATTATTTATTTAAAATCTCAATAGTGTCAATTTTGACAATATTCATTTTCTGAGTTTTTAGAAATATCTTATCAGAGTGATATTTTAAATAAAAACCCCATTTAAACCATAAATAACACACAAAAAACTCATCCATAAAATTAGTGAATGATATTAATTCACTCAAATTATATTTATTTTAATATTTATAATATCATTTATTTGATGTTTCTATTAATGAAATAATTTCAGCAACACTATTGAGTTATCATTAATGAAAGTTATTTAATATTGATAAATTATAAAAACAATATATGATATAGCTAATTATATTAGATTTCCAAAGACAACATATAGTCAATTTTATTTTCTGTTAATCCCTAAATTGAAATTAATATACTTATATAAAATGAGAGTGTGACATTTTTAACATTCATTGATGTTTTTAAAATCATGTCTTATTTATAGGTAAGTGGCCATTAAGTTATTCCATTTTAAAAAATAAATGATAAGGGTATAAGTTAGTCATCCAATATAATTTTTACAAGTGTTAAGTAAATTTTATAATATTATTTTTTACCTTTAATTCCCCGATTATCTTTAACCTTAGCAACAAAAATAATTACCATAGATACTATTCATAATGCCAAATAATATAATAGCCTATTAAAATAATTTGGACCTACTAAATTGAAATATAGAATCCATTTTTAAAAATTTAAAACACTTCAGTTTCAGAAATAAATTTGAAATAAATCCAGTTGTTAGCAAAAAATGGGATTTACATTTAAAGTTAAATCATTGCAAAATATTGAAATATTTTTACATATTAATTCCATGTAAAATTATTGAAAATTACATAAATTTTATTAAAAAACATAAATATATTATATTCATAATTTAAAAACATTAAATAATATATTTTAACCATATGTATTATTTTGCTGAAATACTTTGTTTTCTGTTAAAATTTAGCGTATTATTACTATTGATCAAAATAATAATGTTATCAAAAAATATGAAAAAATCAT
This sequence comes from Viscum album, assembly GCA_963277665.1. Lineage (NCBI taxonomy): Eukaryota > Viridiplantae > Streptophyta > Magnoliopsida > Santalales > Viscaceae > Viscum > Viscum album. The sequence goes on from CAUJRU010003098.1 coordinate 20,465, forward strand.
CCAAATTAAAATTTTATATCCCTGTACCAAATAATAATTTTATTTTGAAAAATTTAACTTCTAAATATGTAAAAATGTATATTTATAATTGTTTCACAATTAAAAGGTTGAAAAACATCAATTTTTTTAAAAAATATTTCTTTTATCTGAAAAAATAAATTTGGTCATATATCATGTCTATAAAATACATAATGTGATCTTTAACGTTGTATAATATTCAAAATGGGATTAATAATATTCATAACAACTAGATTATATCCGATTAAATAATAATATGTTAATGATATATAGTTGTTTATTGAAACTCGTTATTGCGTACAACACAAGAAATCAAGGAAGGTCACTCTTGAGTGTAACATAAGCGAAGAATAGTTTTTTGTATTATATAAGCTAATACGGGGATGTGTATAAAGAAAACAAGTATTTGAATAGTTTACAACCCAATACCTCAAAGAAATTAAAAAAATATATCTCATAAAATCATGGAGTGTCAAATATGAGATATTTCCTTTCCCAACTAATGGTGACTTATTTCACTCAGTTATCAAATGGCTAAGCCGACACCTTGGAAATCCATTATCCATCCCCCACAAAACATTAATAGGATGACTTTTTCATTCATGCATCTCATCGGTGGGTCATTTCCCCCACCACCTTATATATTGGAAACCAATAGGTATACAACTGGATATCAATAAATCTATGTTGGGTCACAAAGGCCCCCTATAATGGTGGAAATTACATATTGGACAACTTATATTTTTAGTATCCCCAATTTTGAATTCCCCTATCATACCAAGTCGAGCATTATAGAATTCATCATTGCACTGCATTGTTTACCTTTTAGAGTCTTCCTATCCTAGATAAGACGATCTATAAGCATATATTTTATGGAATTATATATTTTTATCCATGGATATTTTATACATCATGTTATAGAAGTTGTTGATGTTGATTCATTTGGAACCCATCAGGTGTGAATGAATCACTCCTTCCAAATTCATAGGTTCGGCTACATATGGACCAACATATTCTATGAATTCATTGATTACTCCATGATGTGTCAATTATTTTAGATCCATGTTAAAATTAAACATCAACTGTATAATCTTATATATACCACAAGTATTCTAATCCCTTTGAAGAATATGGACTCGGTCTTTTTGGGATGTACATGCCAAAAAAACATGACAGTGAAGGTTAATCTTGCCACAACCTACTTCTTTTACCAATTGGAATATGTTTCTAAAATGAAAGAATTCAAATATTATTTCATGTTTGAGTTATTGAAATCCCACATCATCCATTGATTTTGAGTTCCTTGGCATATTCTAAAATACAATGATACCCATATCTATACTGCTCAGCTAAAGAAAATATATTACAATGAAACATCATTTACAATAAAATTTATTCCTTCCATGAATACGGAAATTGAAATATTTATGAATCAAACATGATCCACCATAAAATCTTATATAAAATTGCTGGTTAGAATAAAAAGAGTTGGTAAGACAATCTCTGAATGGCCTTATGGGAGTATTAGATGATGACTCATAATTTCGCACAGGTGAACACAAACTCCCTAGTATATTTCATAAAGGTAATATTTTCAATTGCGATTTAGTTTTTGTTTCATTCAGTTTATATTTACGATCATTAAATTCAATAAAAAATTAAATGTTTACATTTAGAATATCTTGAATCTTTTTAGGGGAATAGGTTTTTGGTCATTTAAAATAGGGAATCACACCAAAACAGGATAGCTAAAACATTTAACAAGAGGTTTACCATCTTCTCTTTCCTTCATGGTGATGTGGTATAGGTTATCAACATGCAAATTATATGAAGGGAAAATCTAACTATGTTAGATCCCATGTTGGAGGGATCATACACTATCCACAGGTTGTATTTCACAGGATCATAATCTTTGATCACTATATATGTTATCATATCGTATCTCCTAAAAAATATTTATTAAGAATTACCACATATGATCCTTATGGTCCAATATCTACCACCATAATCAATGAGAAATAGTTTGAAATCTATGACCATAAACAATGACTGATGTTCCAAACACTATTACCTTAAACATGGAGAAACAATCCAGTTGGAATGACCTTAATATTTTTTCTAACTTTCTGAGCTCTATAACCATAAAATAAAAACATAAAAATGGTCTATGATGTATGAAATTAAAAAAATTGATCCCGTTAAAAGATATTTGACATTAAACTACAGCAACCTGAGTCTAATCTATATGACATTATACTAACAATATCTCATGGTATAGGAAGTGTGACATTTAACAATTCAAAATTGGCCAATGAAGCACGAACCTAAACTTTTTTAAATATATCCAATAAATATGAACGTAATCCATTTTGAAACCCTACATTTAGATCTCTATGAATTAAAAAAATAATCCACCATATTTAGATTTGTAAATAATTAAACTGATAATTCTGACACCATCAACCCACATAGTTAAAATATATCTTTTACCCATTTGAAATTGGAGAGTAATCATATGAAATGAGTAGAACCAAATCCAACATCCACAGCACACTATGTTAAACTTTAGACTTTCCATATGTAATGAATTCATGATGCCTCATATTACAATTATGAGAAGACCAAAAGGTGAATGTTCATAGAAAAAACAATAAATTATAGCCTTACCCCATGTCAGAATTGTTGGATGCCCCACAAGAGTCATGGGATTCCTAGATTCCCTCTTCATAAATGATAAATCCAACTTTTAATGGTTTCCTACGAATATAAAATGTCTTCTAGAACTCTATGTGGATTGATTCCAATTCCTAAGGGATACATAGAGACACCTAGAACACACATTTTTTGGACCATCTTGAAATTTTACAACATTTCCTACTCTTTGGAACCACCTATTGTCTATGAATTATCATCTTACACTATGGTTAGATCATATCAATGGATTCATTTGGTATATGTGCCTTGATACCCTCCTTTATTATAGGTTTAACATTTTAATTCCCCAATGGTACACTTGATACCAATATATTCCTATTAAAAGAATCATGACATTAACGTATTAATTATGCTCCAATACATATAAACTTGAAATATGTGAAAATTGTTTCAGGGTTTCTTTGGTTAGGGATGTGTCATATTTTCACCATTCACATCAGGTTTATCATTTCAAGGACACTCAAACATCCTCTAAACACCTACCCATGGTCCAAAAATTATGATATTAAACTATTTTAAACTGCTCTCAACTCCATAAACATAAACTATTTACCATATTCTATGAATTAGTACCTTAAACAATGTACACTTGGCCTCTTTAGATCCTAATTTTATAGGTTTTCTTCATCCCTAGTTCTTCCCCAAGAATATTCTAAAAACTCATTAAATAACTACATGTGACTGATTGCCACTCCCATCAGATACATAGTGATACTCAACCCTTCTCTCTCTACTCCCAGCTACAAATTCACTGTAAAATTATTCACAGTGAAGTAACCCCAAAATATCCAAATGGATTCATGTATAATCTCCATTATTTTTTTGTGACCCATTATCATGACGCTACAAGCTCATTGCTGAACATGTAGAGAATTTGACATGAGGAAAAAAGGAACAAGTAGCTCAATGTGATATCCCCACCAACATCATAAGTACATTATTATAAACTATAGCCTTACCCCTTATAAATTTTGGATTGCTAATATCGTAAAATGATATCATTCTCTATTATCATTAGAGGTGGTAGCACATTTTAGTTTCAGTTACCAATTGCACTTCACTCTAGAACAATGTGCAACTCGATTCCTATCCTCATGGGATATGTTGAATAAAAACCCTTCATTTATTACACACTTAAACATGATTTTTATATAAAAACATTTCATGATACAACAAGGAATACCTAGAGTTATAGTGTCTATGGTGATTAAGAACATTACATAACAACTTCAAACATGACACACAACTTTTTGTTGAAAACATCCTTTACATTACCACTACATTCCCTCTTGCTTAGCATTGCATGGGATAACTTGGGGACATGCATAAGAAAAATGTGAGCTGTAAAGCCCAGTAATGGAATAAACATGGAATAAAATTAGGAATACAATAAATTTTAGGCAATTGAATTATACATGGATAATAAAATATCATTAACATAATGGCATGATATTTCATGATAATCATAACATGGAAATGTGGCAAGAAAAATTACCATGGAATTAGAAAGCGCCAAAGCTCATTGCACATGAAGCATGAGTAAACCATCAATGCACGTAAAGCATGAGTAAACCCTCGTTGTAATTGAATTATCATGAGTAAACACCCATTGAACATGATGTATCATTATACTATACTTCACACAACGCATTAGAGCACTACCAAGGCGCACCCTTTATAAACATTTCATTTCATGCATAAGTGTGCCACATGGATCATAAAACATGAATTCCTCATAATTTAGTCGATGATAAAGGAATTTAGAATTTATACTTGAAACTATATAATCAATAAGTAAATGTTCATAATGGTGAATAAATTTGATAAAAAAATGTGCATGGTATTCAATACACAATGCCATTAGCTTGAAAACCCCATGCAATTTCAGCAGCATAACAGCGTGACATAAGAAATCATAAAAATGGTTGATGAGAGATAAAGGGGGTTCAAATAATATGTGCATGAAATTGAATGTGAGGGGGTCATATATATACATGTACCAACAATTTTAATGTAATTTATATTCCCGGTACAAAATAATTACTTGAATTTAAATGAGGAGGGAGAAATTCCTTTCAGAATTTCAGAATGGTAACAGCTGTACATGGGAGGAATTTGTGAGAGGGAAACAGGTATCTCATCATTCAGACAAAAATATGGCAGTATGTGGGAGGTTTTAATTTACACCACAACATTTAGAAATGTAAATAAAAGGGAATAACAATATAAGTAAACATGAACATACATAAGGAAAGTGAGAAACCCCTACTTGGTAGTGTGATCACAATGGCTTGAGAGGGGCCTTAGAGAGACTTATTGGGAGAATGGGGTATCATGGGAGGATTATAATGTGAGGATCTATGGGGTTGGTCACAATGTATAGGATTTTTGTGGGGAGGAAGTGGGAGCTTGGTTGGATTTGTGTTGGAAAGTAGAGGGAATTATTTATTATTTAGGATTGAGACACAACACATTAAACAAATCAAAACCACAAACCATAATATGGTTTTTGCCCATGGATTTTTCCAAAGGGGAGTGAAAAGAAATATTTTATAAGGAAAATGGCCGAAAATAAAAAAATAATAAGGTTGATTATGTGGACAGCATTCACACTCTCACAGACATCAATTTAAACAGCTAAAATGATTTATAAGTCTTAAAGCGTCCACTATATCATTGTAAAATAAATCAAACAAAACTAAAATCACATTATTTTAATGTTAAAACTTATATTTTTCGAACATAATGTTTTGAGTATTTTATTAAATGACTATTTTGTCATTATTATGTCATAAAACACATTATATATTTAAAAGGTATTAATTTTTTACCCAAACAATCGACTATCTCAGACAATTATGAAACATTCACCATTAGAAAATTTTGACGTCCTGATTCCAGAAATAATATTAATTTTATATAAATAAATTTATAAATATTTTAATTTTCATTTTTAAAATAAAAATATATATTTATCGAAAATTCAAGGGTTTAGACAAAACAAACATTGAAATCCTAATAAAAATTAAATTATATTAATAAAAATTATAAGAACATTTAAACTTAATAATATGTAATTTTATAATAATATTTTTTGTTAATGAATTATTTAGTTAAAAAAATCTATTAATTCAACAAAATCGATTTCTTAATTGACTAAAAATTTAATTTTTTTCAATAAACTATTTAAAAAGTAACAATAATAAAATGAATGAACATTCTCTATAAAAAATAATGCACATATTCACAGTACTAGGGTCTTGTTACATAAACTCTTAAAACACCCACACAATCCCTTAGGTAAAGGTGTGTGATGGTGAACAACTCTGGGGGTGGCTTAGATAACATCGCTCAGGTGGTAATCTCTATCAACATCTATTTATCTCATAGTCGGTTCCACTCGTACTTAACGTATTCAATCTTATCATGGTCTTGGTCATTAGTAAAGACCAAGGACGCCACATCCTTTCTGACCTTCCCAAAACGGGCTTCGTACAAGGAATTCCTCTAGATGAGGTTATCACTTCCTTTGTCTGAGTAAATAAGATTTGTTAAAACCATATATTTAAAAAAATTATGTGATCACTATTCAATAACTTTACTAGAAATGGTCACCATTATTAACGTTAATTTAAAATTCAAAAACATATATCCCAAGAAGTGGATATGTTTTACATAACCATTTTTCATAATAGGACATTTAATTATGTCAAGATGAGTTTTCATTACTAAACTAATGTGTCATTACAATCTACCATCCAAAACAAATTTCTCCCTAAAAATTTTATTTTATATTCTATGGAGAAAATAGGTGAGGTTACATCTCATTGTTCTCTTCAAATATGTCTTTATTCTTCCTGAATATAATTTCCTTTTTGTATAAAGTGTTCATGCATGACAATGGTACCTCAAGATTTTTTCAAAATCATCTAATTCCATTACCCAATTACTCCTCAACCATCAAGAATTATATTAGTGTAAGCATTGATACATTATAAAAAATAGGTATTTCCTATATATAATTTGTAGATATCATCTTTAACATGTTTTTTGTAAAATAAGACTTACTATTGCATCATTAAAAAATTCAAAATATGGTTTTTTTAAATCAATATTCTTATATCCCAAAAGACAAAAATCAATAATTTAACACATACAGGCTGCTAAGAGGTCTCCCTCTTCTGTAGCATCTAGAAAATAATTTAGTGCATCATAATTTTGAGATAATGTGATGAATTTGAAAAGACCTTGATGGTACATCCCATGCTTATCATGGTAGTAATGTTGATGCTGCATAATTCTCCAATATATTTTACTTGATCCTTGAATGAATCGTGAAATTATAAAGGTATTGGATGTGTCATAAAGTTGGTTTCATGTAACATGAACATTTTAAAATGATTCAAAGTCATTTGTGAATGGATTCTAGATAATCATTGTTACAAGATTTCAGGAAGAGAGAGATGAGTTTTTAGTGATCTTCCTCCTTCCATGTTTTAAATAACTAAAATAAAACACAGTTAGTCATTTTTAATACTTTTCTAATAAGAATGATAAAATTAAAACATTGGACCTAGAAGGATAATATTGTAATTGAAACATATATCATAACTTGGGATACCCAATGTTTCAATCTAATTTATCAATGATTTATTTCACAACATATTTTTTTGGTGGCATTTTTTCCTTAATAATGGTTAATAATAGTATTGTGAATTTTCCAAATCTTATCCCGTGGGTGATTCGTAACAAATAGTGCAGAAAAGCCCCTTGTTGTGTAAAGAGATACCCTAGGTCAATCTTGAAACTCTTGTCAGAGTTTTCACACCAACGAATATTTTTTCCAGAGCCGCCTCTACCTACTCGTAACCAGATAAGAGTGTATTTTCATGATAAACCACATACAAAATACTCACCAATATTTAGTGTTGTTTTTATAAGAAATAGTCTTATCTATAAGGTTTCAATAAAGTTTCACTATGGTTTTCTATTTCTAATCCCAAAAATAACTAAACTTATCCTCTGATACCATCTATAGCAACCCAAATTTTATTACACACATAAAGATGATTTATTACATAAAATAAGTACGTGATAAAACATGGAAGATCGAGAGATATAGTGTCTATGGGGATTAAGAAAATTACATTACAACATAAATCATGAAACACAACATCTTTATTAAAAATTTCTATTACATGACTACTGCATTCCCACATACATAGCATTACATGGGATAACATGAGGGAATGCAGAAGAAAAGGGTGAGATATAAAGCCAAGTAAGGTAATAAACATGGAATAACATGATGAATAAAAAACATGTTAAGATATAGTAATATAAATGGAGAATAAAATACAATTAACATAAAAGCATGATATAGGATTATTATCATTACCTGGTAATGTGGAAACAACACATAACATGGAAATTACGTGATCCAAGTCTCATTGCACATGAAGAATGAGTAAACCCTCATTACACATGAAGCATGAGTAAACCAAATTTCACTATAATTAGTATGAGTCAACACCCATTTCAAATGATGTGTCATGATACTATACTTTACCCAATTCATTTGAGCTCTATCAGGGCACACCTTTCTTAACATTTAATTTCATTCCTTAGTGAGCCACACGGATCATAAAACATGGATTCATCATCATCTATTCCACGATAAATGAACGTGGAATTCATACATGAAACTCTATAATCAATACTTAAATGATCACAAAGGTGAATACCCCTAATAGATAAATTGGCATGATATTCACTACACAATGAATTTGGCTAGGAATAATGTGGCGCAATTTCGGCAGCCTAACAATTTGACATTAGAATACATAAAAATGGTTGATGAGAGTGAAATGGGTGTCTCATAATATTTACACTAAATGTATATTAATGGGGTCATATAGATACCTTTCCCAACAATTTTAAGGGAATTTAGATTCATGATATAAAATAACTACACGAATGTAAATTAGGAGAGAAAAATTCCTTACCGAATTTCAACATGGTAACATGTGTACATGGGAAGCATTAATGAGAGATAAAGGGATCTCTAATCCATAAAACAAAAAAAAGAATATATGGGGGAGGTTTGTCATCAAACCCCATCATTTATAATTAAAAATAAAGGGGAATAAATTTATAAGGATACATTTTCATAAATAAGGAAAGAGAGACTCCCATACATGGAAGTGTCATCCCAATGGCTTCGAAGGGGCTTGAGAGAGACTTCTTGGGAGCTAGGGGCACCTTGGGAGGATTTTAAAGAGGAGGGCAGGGGTTGGTTAGACTAAAAAAGTTTTCAGTGGGAAGGAAGTGGGAGCTTTTGTGGGTTTATATTGGGAAGGAGAGGGAATTTTTTATTATTTAGGATTGGGACACCACCCATTAAACTAATCAAAACAACAAACCAACCCATGTTTTTTGCCCTGGGTTTTTAAAAAGGGGAGTGGAAAACAGTATTTTATATGTCCAATGGCCGAACTTCTAAAAATAAAAGGGTTTCTGATGTGGAGTTGAGTCACACTCTCAAGGAAATCAATTTAAAAAGATAAAATGTTTTATAAGTCTTGAAGGGCCCACTAATGCATTGTAAAATACTTCAAACAAAACTAAAATCACATTATAGTAATGGTAAAATATATAGTGGCAAAAAAATGTTTAGATAATTTTATTACATCACTATTGAGTCATTATGATGTCATAAACACATTATATATTGAAACGATATTTAGTTTTTACCCAAAAATTCGATTGTCTCCAAAAATAATGACAAAATTCACCGTTGGATAATTTCAACGTCCGGATTCCAAAAAAAATCTTCATTTTCTCTAAATAATTTTCTAAATATGGAGATTTTAACATTTAAAATAATAATCAACATTTATCAATAATACATTGGTTTTGACAAAAATATCTTTCAAACCATAATAAAAATTAACTTTTATTCATAAAAATTATACGATCATTTATAAAAAATAAAAATTACTTTAATAATAATTTTATTCAATTAAAATATTATTTAATTCAAAAATCCATTAATTCAAAAAAATATATTTCTTAATTAACTTAGAATGCTATTTTTTTCATTAAAAACTATTTAAAAAGTAACAATAATAAAATGAATGTATATTCCCTATACAAAAAAAAAGTAAATAATAATTCTACATGGTTCTTCTTACCAAACCCAATAAAAAACCATATAAGACCTTGGGGTAAGGTGCATAATGGTGACATACTATTGGGTTTGATCAGATAACATCATTCGGGTGGTAATATCTATCAACTTCTACTTTTCTGATAGGCGGTTCTGCTCAATAAAAATGTAATGAAGCTCATCTTGGGCTTGGTCAAGAGAAAATCCCCTTGATTTCACCTCCTTTCTGAGATCTGAAAATGGGATTCATACGGGGCAAGTCTACTGGATGAGGCCATCGCTTCCTTGGTCTGAGTAAATTGGATATTCTAACACCCTATATTTATAATAATTATGTGATCATTGTTCAATGGATATACTAGCAAAGATCACAATTAAAAACAATAATTTAAAATCCAAAAACAAAAAACCAAGGATGTGTATATGTTTTTAATTACCATTTTTCATTATATGATATTTAATTATATCAAGAAGAGTTTTCATTAATGAATATTTGGGTCGTTACATGTGGAGACAACCATATTTTTCCTCCTGGACCGAAAACTCTTCATCAAATCATTATGTGGTCCCTTCATCCCCATCTGTATGAGGTTTTCACAGGGTACGATTTGTAGAGGTTTGTGGGGAGAATGGTCCATTTATCCCTTCTTTCACATCAGGATATCATACCATCAAACCCCACATACAACAATTCAGACAACCATTTATCTCTTTGATCATATATTTATATATGATCATAATCTTATAATATCTCCATTAGTCTTCTCACCATGTCCATAAACTAGTAGAATCCATAGATCTTGTTCTATGACATTTAATTACAAATCCCAACGTCCCCAATGCAGGATGATAAACTGCAATCACACCCTTTATGAAAATGGGATGCCTCACTTGATAAATATTAGATGAACCGAAAAACATGTGTCCCCAATGAATAATTTAAAAACATGACATTACCACACCGAAAAATGGGGTTCCTTATATGGTAATTATGAGATGACTAATAAACATTAGCCCATGTAAATCCAAGAGTCATCATATGATAAGTACGGGATGACCAGAAAACTATACCCCAGATGATACAGATATTCCCCATAAAATAAATATTAAATTACAAGAATGATCTTCCCCCTATTAAACTAATATTCCTCATTATATGAGATTTCATGATATCCTCACCAAAGAGGACGCTGCCTCACAAGTGTCAGTCTTATACCACGTCACACCCCAAAATAATGTATAGTTTGATTCCCATTATAGAGAGCCTATTTTTTATTACATTTCTATTACATCATTATAAATATAAAAATCCTAAAATTATAATATAAATGAGATCCAAATGTATAGTGACTTGGTAAAAATTTGATCATACATTACTTTTTCAAAATATTTGTTTAATCCCATCACCTCTAGCTTATTATTGGACCTTGAAATCTCCTAAGTACAAGTAGCCACCTGAGGTTATACATCAAAAAGGGGTGATCTAAAATCCCATTAAGATAATAGATAATTACATGAAACAATATAAAATCATTTGAGAATACAAATTATCATCATAACATACATATAATATAATAACCATGAGAGTAAGCTTTAGTAGAAGACTTGGATTGTGGAAATGCATAAAAATGAAACATCATGTTTTGTGGCCAACTATCACCTATGGTTGTGAAAAAAGATAGAACCATGTTCAGTTATAATTAACTTTACTCATGAGATTATTCACTTTACACAATTAATTAGAGCACTATATAATTCTGGGCACACCTCTCACATCATAACATTTAAATTACAGTACATAATTTTGGGTGCACCTGTCACATCATAACATTAACATTATCATCCATGGAACATCGAACATATATAAATTATGAAAAAAATTAAACATGAAATTAAATTTTATTAATCACATAAGAACACATTAAAATAAATTTTTCCCCAAAATAGAGGATTAATAAAATTCTTTATATTAGTTTAATCCTCATTGAGTTAGAAGTATACAGTTTGTTTTGAAATAAGAGTGGTTTTGGGAAACAATGTTTTTGTCATAAAATCCATACGAAAACATTTAAATCATATAAATGATATTATAATGAATATGATATTTTTTTATGGAATAATCATTCTGATAGTGAGGTGGAAGAGGGAAAACCCAAATAAATATATTTCAGCTTCTGAAATGACACAACCTTTTGTCCGAAAAAATCCATCATGTTAATATATTTTATAATCATAATATATTGATTAATTAACAATTATAGAACCTTTTATAGATAAATATTCATAACTATGGTTTTATTTTGTTATTATATAGGCCTTTGGATGAGTTATATAGTCTAAATTAATTGTTTGGGAGTGTTCAACTTCTTAGTTTTCATGACCGGTTCAATTGTATACGTTAATGGACATTAATGTAAGATGTGGATAGACATCCTGAATTGATATTATATATTTTTAAAGATATAAAATGTGTATAAATGATCTATTTAAGTATTTTATAATATTCCATGAGGATGATATATTTGAAAAAAATAATGATGATCGTTTTAGGTTAATTTTGGTAGTTTTTTATCACAATGAGCTTGTTTTGATTTATCATTTAGTAGCATATGTATAAGTTCATTCAAGAACATAAAAGGCTTAATGACATAAATTTTAATTTAATTTTTCAGAAATTTTATGGTTTTATTAGTATCCTTGAATGTATTAGTTGAAAATTAATGTGTATCGCCCTTGATTTAGGTAAATTTACATTTCAAGGTAGACGATTTCAGAAATGGAGAGGGGGGGGAGTTTAATGTTGGATCCCCAATTAAAATTTCATAATTATAGTATATGTATGTTATTGGAGTTATCATTCCATTTTTAATAATGGATGATATAAGAGAATAAGAAAAAAATGTAAGTTTGAATGAAAATTGAAGGAAAATAGATCAGATTTACCACTTGAATTCTTTTCATGAGATGATCCTCTAGAAACATAGTCATGGTCTTCTGGATAAATAATGAGATATTAGATGTAGGGGATGGGACATGGAAGATTATTGGGTAGAATATTGGAAATTATCAAAGCATTAGTGGGGTTTGATGAATCGGTCATGAGGGGTGTTATTTATATTGGAGGATATGGGTGTTTTCTTGTTATTTCATTCATTAGTTTATTTTTTTCCCTATGATAGGAAATAGTAATTATTATTTTGATTAAATAAATTAATTAGTTCATGTTAGTTCGATCCAATTGTCACTTGCATCATGTATGACTTAAGAATGAATAAAAAAATAGGTTTTTACTAGTTATCATAAATTATCATATTTTAGTATTCACCATAATTTCTAGTATTTTAGAAAACCCCCAAAATATTACCTTAACCATTTTTCAAGGTGTTAAATTCAAAAATAGGCTCTATTTTTGAAAATTAAATGTATAAATATGTGTAATTTAATTTTTAATTAAAATCATTATATACATGGAAAATAAAAAATATACATTTCTAACTGATTTTATAATTCTTTGAAAAATTACACAAGGTCTTGTAAAATTAAATTTAAATCATAAGACATAATAAATTTAATTTAGGAATACGTTCTATGGAAATATTTTTTCTTGTAAATTAATCATAAAATATTTATGACTTATAAAAATACCAACAATTAATTAATAAAATTTAAAATATTTATTTACATATACTATTATATATTTTTATCATATTTTCTCTTATAATATGGTTAATATTTATTTATATTATCATTGGTATGGTTACTAATCACATTGCAGATTTACTATTCACAAGTGTAACATTTTAATTCATAGGGGTAAGTTACTATTAACCAAAAAAATATGTTTTCCCTAACAGATTCAAAATATATTTTTGATCGCAACCATGCATGTCATATTTTTGAAATTCCAATAACATATTAGAAAAATTTATGTTTAACAGAAAGGATATAGTGGTCAATAAAATATTTTTTATTTTATATAATAATGATTCTGAATTGTGTTTCCTAGTGTTATTTTTTGTAACATACTTATCATAATGAAATATCCATTGATAAAACATTGTGTCATTCCATTCTTCGACCCTTTTAAAATTTCACAGTCCAAATATTGTTTTACAAAAACTAGTGTGGGTACTTATCCGTCATCGCCTCCTATGGTTCCCATGTTTCCTTTTCAAAATTATGGTTCATCCAGAAAACATTAACAAGGATTTTTGTCTTGTTGTGTAGAACATTATATATTCATTCCAAAATCCTTACATGAAGCTCCTCGTAAATGATATCATCTTCCAACTATAACTCTACTGAGTTAGTACATGTGATGGACCATGTATGTACTTCTTTTGGATTGATATGTGGAACACATCATGATCTTAGGCCATATTTGGTGGAAATTCATGTACATATGCCCCAACTTGTACACAATCAAGGATCCCAAAGGGCCCAATGTACCATTGGCTTAGATTCCATTTATTTCAAAACTGCTTGAATCTCTTCCATTGTGTTTTTTGATGGATGAATTTATCTCCATTTTGTAACTCTGTGTCCCTTTGGCAGTTTTCACCGCAAGTCTTTTACTGACTTTGAGTTTCTTTGATATGTTTCTAGATAGATTTAGTGATTTATGTTATCTCTTTTACAAGATCAGGTCTAGGTATCTTTCTTACCCCATCTTCATCCCAAATGGGTGGATATTTAAATCATGTTTCATTTTAAGCACCATCTGCATCCACATGAATACTCAAGTGGAAGATATTTTTTTATGTTAAATCAACAAATGGGATGTACTGATCCCATCTATATTTTAATTCAAATGAGAAGGATCATATAATATCTTCGAGCATCTAAATAGTTCATTCAGATTTTCCATCATTTTAGGGGAGATAGGGCATGATAAAATTCAATTCATTACTCAATGAATTTTGAATACTCGACCAATATTTTGATGTAATCAGGGGATCATGATCAGAGACATTAGAGAGTAGAACCCCATGTTGTTTCACCACTTCGTTCACATATATCATAACATGTTGTTCAAGGGATATATCATCCCAAATATCGATAATGTTAGAATTCTTGGCGAGCCATTCCACCACATCCCATATCACATTGTTTAATTATTATTTCTTTGAGAAACCATTGAAAATGTTTGTGGGGACATTCTCGCATTTGAATATGGTTATAGGCAATGGTAGCATCATAAAATTGGACTTTTTCGGTCAGCTTTATCCTGCTAACATATCAAGAACCTTGAGATATATTTTTCAATCTCTCTCTTCTTTTTACCCCATCAAAACTGCTCTCATAAATAACAGTACATCTTACTACTACCAGGATGGGTATATAATGTTGAGATCTATGAATTTTCCAATAGCTTCTTCTTTATCCCAGGTGATTAAGGAACATAGAGCCTTGATCCACACCTAATTACACAACCATCATCAATATGTAACTCTTATATCTTCAATTACATTACTTCATTCACCTTATTTTTCAACTCAATGTCAACTATTTGTACCTCTATAATCTTATCATTGATATATGGTTAGGGAGTAATTTTGGAATGTTAATATTTATTCCCTAACATTATGATTTCCAAATTCATCCTTTGTATATCCATGAATATTGGGTCTTTCTCAATCCACATCATGGATATGGTTATAGGTTAATTTATTATTATAGAATCAACAACCTTTATTACCTTGCTGGGATGATAGTGAATAATGAAATAATAGAAATTGAATATCTCTAACCATCTCCTTTTATGCATGCTGAGATCATTTTGTGTGTATATTTTCTTTAGTCTATTTTGATTATTATATATGTCCCACTTCTCACCATAGAGACAATTCTGCCATATTTTCAATGAAAAAATCAATGGTACTATTTTTATATCTTGTATAGAATAGTTATAAAGATGTATCTTAAACAGTTATTATTCGTAGGAAATTACATTATCTCTTTTCCATGCGTACACAACTCATTCTTATTGTGTAATCATCGCTACATCTCAAAAAACCATATACACTTTTTGATAATGCGATTAGAGGTGTCTTGATTAGCCTTATCATTAGCTCCATGAATCTATTCTCACATTCGTATATCCAAACATACTTTACCACTTTATTTGTTAACATAGTTTGTGACCTTGACCACCAATAGAAATTTATCCCAAAACATTGATAGAACCCTAATATTCCATGCAAACTATGGATACTATTGACACATTACGGTATGGGAAATTCCTCAATTGTATTTATTTTTAAGGGTCTATAGAAATTACCTCACTTGTGATCACAATTACTAATAACATTACATAATGCAACCAAAAGTCACACTTTCTCAACTTAGAGTACAACTTCTCCTTCCTCAATTCCTCCAATACAAGTCTTAGATCTTCTCCATGTTCCACATTTATCTTTGATTAGATGATAATGCCAAATATAAAATCACCCACATATTTGATGAGGTAATTTCTAAAGACACAATTAATCAAATCCATGAATACTAAATGGTAAATAGTAAGTTCAAAGAAAATCACAATAAACTAATATTTCCCATATCTTGTACGGAAGGTTGTCTTATGAGAATATTCCTTCATCACTATAATATGATGATATCCAAAATGGTAATCCAACATTGAGATGTACCTAGATCCTCTGAAGTGATATAACTATTCATCTTCCATTATAAGAGGGTACTTATTCTTTATGGTGATCTTGTTGAGTTTTTGATAATCGATACACATCTATATTGATCCATCCATCTTCGTGATAAGGAGAACTATATCACACCAATGTGATGCACTAGTTAATATGAACCCTTTGAGGAAATACATCATTATATTCCCTCACAATTTGAATTTCACCTAGGTGGATAACATCATTTGAATAAACCATTTTTGTGATGTATTCCTCTTCACTTGGAATCAAAACCCACACAGTATAAGTATTTTTCAAAGGAGACTCATGATCTTCCTTGAATTTGTAAAGGAACATGGTAGAGTTCTAAATATGAAATGATATTTCATTTTCCTGATAGTTTTTATGTTATCTATTTAAAAATATCCAATCTATCCAAAGTATAGTTCCAAATACCACCATGGTAAGTATCCTGATATTTTCTAGAAGATCCTTCCTAAAAATTCTAACATGTAAAGTGATGAACACTTTGGTTGTAATTATTCCACCAGTATGTGTTTTTATGGATATCTCTACTTCATGTTTTTTGGGATTTGATTCAATAGTTCTAGAAAACATCAAGATGTTAAAGAATGCGTAGAACAAGAATCAAATAATAATTTTTCAATTTTTATTTGAATAGGATCTTTAGCTTTGACATTCAGGAGCTTGGGGGCCTTATCTCCCACACATGATAGATTTCCATGTCCCGTTGAGGGAAGTTACCATGATGCATCTTCCTATATTTTTTGACATGTAGGTGGTGTATTTCTATTTCAAAATTTCTCATTATATCCTCCCGCTTGAATATCCATATTTCATTTCTTATCATCATATCCATGGAACCATTCAACAAAAATCATCTCCACTTTGACAGCAAATAAAAATACATCTTCATAATTCCCAAAGTCTAAAATTACAAGATCCAATCGAATGTGTGGTATTAAAACACAAAATAATCATTCAATTTTTCTATCATTATTGATAAAAAAACCCAAATCATACCTTTAATGACATGTGAAATTTTATTATTAGGTTATGATATATTCAAAATCATTTTTCTAGAGCTATATGAATTCCTTATTAATCGTTTTTCAAAGATTCCAATTGAAATAATTGTTAGGAATCATTATCATAATTTCATTCCACTCTATCACATCAATTTCATCCCTAATTTTTGTTTTCTTAATCAACACCCATCATTGGTCAGCCTATCCATCTAGAAGATAAACAGCCTCAGTCGCCTTCTCAATGTCAAAAAAAATGAAGCACATAAATATCATCTCCATTGAGTTGATCCAATTTTCAAAACTAGTGGATTGGAAGATCCATTAAACATTGGTGGATGTTACCGCATAAAAATCTTGATAGATATTTTCTCCCTCTATTCTGAAGTAGTAAATTCCTCATTTTATATATTATTAGTCCTAACCTGAGATACATGGGTATGTGTCTCCATGAAATCTCAAAATCTTCCACCCAATTCATTGGGGATGTGGTTTGGGAAATCCCTACATTGTCCCTCGCATGGATTATTGGCCTCGTTTCTATTGTTACCCACCATATTCTAAAATATAAAAGGATAGAAGAAATAATAAGTCAACAAGTCATGAATATATAATTTACTCTTTTGTGAAATTAAGTCTACAAGCATTTATTATGGTATACATATGTTTAAAAATTCATCTTGGGAGTTTACAAATACATAGTCTCATTATAATGGATTTCACTGCGGTTTTCTAATCCTAATTCACAAATTAACTAAATAGTCCTCTAATACCAACTATAGAGACCCTCATTTTTCATACATTACAATTAAATCATTTTAATGATAAAAAATTAAATTATTATACTTTCTTTATCTAAATGTTTAGATTCTTGGTCAAAATATGACCATACATAACTTTTAAAACTTTTATTTGATTCAATCTTATCAACCTTTTTATTGCCCCTTCATTTATCTTTCATACAAGAAGTCACCTAAGGATATAAATTAAAATGAATTGAGATAAAATTCTCATGATAGGAAATATATCCAAATGAAACAATATATAATAGGGTGGGAAATCATTATCATCATAACATAGTAATAGGATCATTACCATTATTGGATGCATTAGGGGATGACATCGAATGTGTCAATGCATAAAAATGAAACATCTTGTCTTGGGGGTCAAAAACAACACAAAATTATGATCATATATAGAATCATGTTCACACAGAATTTTCTTTACTCATGACTTTATTAAAATTACCCAACTCATTGTAATTATATATAATTCTGGGAACACCTATCACATCATAACATTTAGATTGTGCTATATAATTCTAGGGGCACATGTCACATCATAACATTGACATTTTCAAGCATACCACATAGAAAATATAGAAATTGTGAACATAAATAACCCATTTAAAATAATTGGTTTCATTTAATATGAATGAATTCATAACCATTGGGTTCCCCAAACAAAGGGGAGATAACATACCTGATACAATAATCATCATCCATGAGTAAGAAGTAAAATGTGTGTTTTGAAAGAAGAGTTATATTGGTAATATTTTTTTCTTCATAAACTCCAATAGAAAAATTAGTATCCCTAAAAATATATTATAGTTATGAATATTTTTTTTAATGAATAACCTTTCTAAAAATTTGGTGCAAGAAGGAAGCCCCAAAGAAAGAGAGTTCAACTCGATAAAACACCTTACCTTTTGTCAGAATTAATTATTCACACTAATATACTATAAAATATATGAGATTAATAAATTTATATTTAATAAAACTATAATATATTAATATGACTCATTATGGTTTTATTATGTATTTTTTTTGTCCTTTTAATGAGTTATAGTGTCTAAATTCATTGTTCTTAAGGGTTCATTTACATAGTTTTCTTGATCAGTTCATTTATATAAATGAATGGATGTTCATGTAAGATGAGTATAAAAAAATAGAATTGTTATTATAAGTTATTAATTATATTTAATATTTTAAAATTTTTTATGATGTAATTGTTTATATACCATGAGGATAATTCCTTAGATAAATGTTAATGATGATCACTTTAGGTTAATTTGGCAGTTTTTGATCACAATGAAAATGTTTTGTATTATCATTTTGAATTATTTTCGTAAAATAGTTAGTTAAATGAAAAGGGGTTACATCCTCAAATTTAAAATTTATTTTCAACCATTTATGGTTTTATTTATAGCCTTGAATATATTTTTGGAATATGAACGTCTGTTGCCCATAATGTCTATGAATTGACACTTCACGGGTGACTATTTCAAAAATTGAGTGGGAGGATTTTAAGTATATATATTCCATTTACATGATATAATTAATTTATATTTATGTTAAAAGATTTATCATTCAAATTATATTATGAGAGTTGAGGAGAAAATAAGAAAAATAATTTAATTTTGAATGGAAACTATATGAAAAAAGAGAGGATTTACCTCTTGAATTATCCTCTTGAGATCCTTAGCAAGGAACGAAGGACTAGTCATTTGATGAAACCAAGAGCACATATACTTGGTGGAGGGTCTACGTAAAATTATTGGGAATAATATGGGAAATCCTCAAAGCAATAGAGGTGTTACAATAAGATAGAGTGATGGGTGGTTTTTATAAGGAGGAGAGGGTTGTTTTCTTATTTCTTTTATCATTAGATAACTATTTTTCATTAGTAAAGAAATAATTAAGATTACATTTACTAATTATAGAAATTAGTATAAGTGGGTTCGAACCAATGGTCATTTACATCATCTGTCACTCAAGAATGACACAACAATTCAGGTTTTTAGTATTTATCATAAATTATAGTATTCCAATATTCACCAAAAACTATAGTTTTTCAGAAAAAAATCCAAAAAGATCACCATTAACATTCATAATGTTTATAATTCAAAAAAGAACTAAATTTTATAAATATAATTTTTTAAATATTTGTAGTTTAATTTTTTATTAAATCATCATTCACTTGGAAAATATAAATTTTAAAATATTAAATTATTTTATAAGACATTTAAATTTTAAATAAGGTCAAAAAAATTATCCTAAAATCATAAGACAAAAAAATATTAACATAAGAATACTTTTTTTGAAAATAAACTTAAATTTAAATTAATAATAAAATTGTTATTACTTACAAAATATAGACACTTAATTAATAATTTTTAAATTATTTATTCACATAAACTATGATATATTTATATCATATTGTCACTTATAAGATGGATAATTTTTATTTATATTATAATTGGTAAAATTACTATTCACATGGATGATATACTATTCATAAGGGTAACATAAATAATTATAGGGTTATGTTAATATTGTATTATCAGACTATAAATACCATACTGATCGCAACCATGTATGTGAGTTTGAAAAAAATTCAAAACAAGAAGAGGAAATATTTTGTTTAACGAATATTGTATAAAGGTTACATATTATATTGAAGATAATTTAAATATGATGTGGCATTGTGTTTGTTAATGTGAATTTATTGTAAAAAATCATAAGTATAGAATTTCAACTGATTAAAATTTGGGTTGTTACACCCATTAATGTGGAATAAGTATTGATGAAAAAATATTTCACACTGGGACAAGCCCTACCATCAACTCATTTTAGGTAAGTCTAAATTCTCACCTACTTTCACATTTATCTTGAAAATTTGATCACATTAAGGAATCGCTACAAGGCACCAAATTTTCCCTAATATACATTACCCATTTCCACTTCCAAATGCCATGGTTTATTTTATTTTGATAATACTCATCCTCCTGATCCAAATATGCCCCCTAATGGAAATGCTCATATGACACAGTGGTTCACCTACCATTTTGGGATCATGCCTTTAAGGATATTTTATATAAAATATCAGATCCCATGTTTCAAACTCAGTGAATAGTCAATACCACATCTGTTCATCCCATCCTAAAATTTAATAGTTAAGAACATTCATTTTGAATATAATAAAAAGTGGTTACCCACTCATATATCATTCCCCATTAATCTATTTCATGATGTTCGTGATCTCCCATAGGGTTTTATTTTCTATCACCCCTTGTTGTATTCAACCCTATAGACAATTATAACTTTTCATTGCTCCATGTTTGTCCAATTGATCTTAGATGAGATAGTCTTAAGAGTTGGGATAGAGTTTTCCTCATTCAGGGTTGAGACGTATGAGTTCACCAAGGGTCCATCGTTATGATCATAAAATATGAGATGTAGACCAACCATAATGACATTAAACATTGTCCATGTCAACCTGAGAATGTGTTGGGTGGTATTAGGGCCTTCAATGGCTCTCAATTCACATCAGATTGTAACTTGTCCATATTTTAAATGTCCTTTTGTGGTATTCACACAATGATACAAACTCTATGAATTAAAAAATGGAGCCCATGTCTAAGATATATTAATATAAATTGTCTTCCAGTATTTTATGAATTTTTAATGCGTGGTTTGGCCTTCATGTCCCAAATTCACATCGTGTTGTCACTCCTGCATTCTATACATGTCCTTTTAGGATTCTCACCCTATGACCCAAATGTCATAATCTTAAACTATATGCAAGTTGTATTGGATTTTTTTTCACAATCAGGTGTCCTTCTAGGCCCCCACATTAATGTTGGGCAACCTTCCTTCAATGTTGTGCATGTTCCTTTGAGACACACACACATACCATCCATACATAATTACCTTTAACAATTTTATATTGGTAAAAAATATACAATCTTTAATGAGAATTATATTTATAAGGAATATGACATTAGATTTTGGGTTGGTCATCTTGGGATTGTTTCACATGGTTCTGGGATCCCTTAGTCCTCGATTCACAGAGGTTCACCATCCTTAAATTCCACACAAAATCTTCTAAAATGACCCCATTATTCCAAGAACTATGATTTAAAACAATTTTCAATTATTATTACATATATGAACAGAAAATAAGATCCTAATATCCTGGTCACAAGATGTTAGACTATAGGTGTATATGTCACAATCACAATACATTATAAAAATTGGTATAACAACCTCACTGTATGAATCTAAATTTTGTGTCTATGATCCTCATTGCACGATATAAAACTACATAGAATCATATGACCGTTTCAAAAATTCCATTATCTACAGTGATTTTCACCAACTACATCATTCACATCCTAATACCATCATTCAGAATCCAGGATGACACTCCCCTGGGAAGAAGAATCTAACCAATATAAAAATTGACATTTTTATCCAATGTGTTCAATGTCATGGTGCTGTAATTCCAAGAGTACTGGGCTCTATCACTTGATATCCAAACTTCACATCTACCTTGACATGGGTCCCCATCCACCTCTATGTCAATTTTGGTATACATTGATAGCATAGTTCTTTGGCTCACTGGCTACCCTACCATCCAATGCACACACCCAGAAAGACATGAGACGAAATTTTGTGACTGTTCCTATATTTTGAATATAGTTATCAGTTGACCATCATTTGTTTTTTTTTTCAATGAATATAAAAATGATAATGTATGTTATGTTTTGAAAATGACCATAAATTTTCACCTATCATCACAACACCCTCATTGTTTTAAAAATATTGGGTATCTCAATTAATGTTCTTAAATCCTGTTTTTTGAGGTGGAATTCAATTTCTCCATTGTTATAGCATTCACACACTAGTTAACATTAAAATAGAAAGTAGGATATCCAGAGAAACCCATACTCTAGAAATATACACTCTTGACCTTGACTCTCATAGATAAATCCCAATATTCATACCCTAAGTGTTCAACGATTATATGACCCTATCATATAAATGGGAAATCACATGATTGTACCTCTATTATCACAGAAAGTATTAAACACATAATCATAGGGGTTGGCCATTGGTTGTCTCATGAGTTTGGTTGAATAATGGGATTACATTATTGAAAAAAAAGTTTATATGAATATGGGGAATTAAAAAAATAACTTCATAAGAATATGATATTTATTCCAACACTGTATCATCCCCTATATATCAATAAATATCTCCCCTATGGTTCTACCATGATGATCAAGTATTATACTCCAGCCAATATCTAGTGCATATCCTCAATGTCCATCTATATCCTCACGAGATTAGATTCATCCTCCTTCTCCATGAAATAAATCTTATCCTCCCTGATCCACACCTACTCCTACTCATCCAGTACTCATCTATCTGTTAAACCCTCACTTATTTTTAATCATTGTCCAAATATAGATGAATGTTCAGTTAACTAATTATATATTATTGGTAATTGATGATGGCCACTTATTGTTTTACATCTCTACTAGACCTTGATGTTATTGATAGTCCTCCAGGATCATCCTGGTGCCTTCGTATTTATCCTTATTCCAGTTGATGTCAAATTGTTGAATCTGTACATGAACCAACTCAGAATTGAAATCATGTACCAATATTTGGAGTGAATAATCATCCACACCTATAGATAACATGTTTTGTAACTATTGGCGAAGGTCCCTCTTTATCTCACAAGATATGGATCTGGGTTATGGGAGATGAATTTTCATATGCTCCTCTATAGCCTTGACGTGATGGTTCCATAATGATGGTAGACCTAGATTTTTCTAGCTCATTATTTGGAATGGGATCATATATCAGAAAACATTAAAGGACATAAGTGATATGGTCCTCCTCTCGGATCTATTCAGATGGTTTAGGCTCCATGTCAAGTGCGTGGTTGTCTTTAACTAACAATTCATTAGTAGAACCAGCTCAAGAGTCCTCATGATTTGTCCTTCTAGAGTCGTCACCTACGATCACAATTGTATTCCCGCCCAATAACACATTTGGGTCATCATAGACTAAAAATTTCACAATATTTTCAACAACAATTAGGGATTCACCCCGGGTTCACTCACCATGGCCGCTTGCTCGAAGCGCACAATATCAAGCACTGCTTGAAACAAAAAACATCATTTACGTTGAAAAATGGCGATGAGTTGGGAATAATGTATAATGTAAAATAAAAACTATCATATAGTGAATGAATTTGGAAATAATTTTCAAAATAATTTTGACAAGGAGTTCCACCATATGAGGCCCCTCAACACTAGTCGACACTTCGATGACTACCAACGAGCCCCTCAATGATTTCTCTGTGGAAATTAAATAAGAAAAAAATACATTGAAGAACTGATTTAAAAACTCTATAAATATTAAGAAATGTACATATTGATTTGTTTTTTGTGGTACCTTGAGGTGGAGGTATCTAATAATGAGTCACCTTGGGAGGTCTTCTTCATTAGTGGTAAACACTACTATTTGGATTCTAGGGTACAGTCCTCTGAAGATGACTATGATGACTAGGGATTCTGAAGCCACAACTCTGAACACCCCTTTAGGATATCAAATAGAATCATCCATGAACAATGGTCCTAAGGAACTCCCATCATTTACCAATGAAGAACCATTGTTCATTCTAATATGGTCCCATTTTTCACCTTATACATTCTCATAAATGGGATAAATACCAGTTATTACCTATGAAAAAAATGGAAAATGTGTTGCGTGATATAGGAGAATTAAGAAACAAGTATTTCCTCAAAAAACATATGAGCAGTGCAATATTCATCTATAGGGGTGACCTCATTACACTCTCAGGGACCTGCCTGACCAGTGGCTAATCTCGAGGACTCTTCAACATTATTACCCAATGTGTCATCTCCACCTTCTAACACATCCTATGATAATTATTTGGTAGATACTATCACATTATGAGTGGGATCACCACCAAACAACTTGTTCACTACGCCATAGGGATGATTGAGTGTGCCGTCTTTGTTTTAAAATGAATCCATGGCTTCTATAAATACAAACATTTCATGGAAGGGAACCCTGAAGGATATCCTAGAGAGCCCCAAATTTGGAATCTAAATTACTTACTGACATATATTCTACTATATATTATCAACCAATAGTGTCATAATCAGCATCCCAATCCACCGAGAGTACAGTGAAAGAGGCATCTGTTTTTGGCTATAATATGTACCATAACCTCTTTTTGGAGGAATCATGGCATCTAATTGTCCTAGTCTGAGAGAATTATCCATCTTCCCATGACCGCTGTTGAGGGAGTGTCACCCATTTATGAGGTGGGGTATTAAATATCCCTTCCCCACGAATACTACATCCACAAATTTATACCATGGAACTTAAATATCCCCTTGAAGATAAGCACACCTTATTCACTATTTCTCCATCACCTATCGATGAAACATTATTACTCCCACATGTTGATGTAAAATCTCATTGGGGTACGATGCTATCAATTTTTCATCATATTAATGAGAGAGACAAATATTTACGTCGGTTGGATGCAATATGATCATCTCCACTCTTCCATCATCCCGAAAAATCCACCACAACTGACGAATGATACCGGTATACCTCTCTTAATGGACCCCAATTTATACTATCTTTATTGGTTGTATCATTCGTACTAAATAATTGGTGGATTCATATAGAATATAAAAACTTCAATAAGTGAATCTGGGTATCCTGGCCCCTAGGTTTCCACCTTGGAAGGCACATAGGTATTTCCACTACTCTATCATCCCCTCAATGTGGTTCACATTCTCATCAAATGGGGGTGATATTGGGTGGATGTTAATTTTTATGTAGTATTTTATGCTGAATGTGAAACTGAATTCACTAATATCCAACATCATAACACAAAAATACTGGTATGTGATGGTTTTATATCATATTTTCCCTAATTTATGAAATTGAGAAACTCATATCCATTGATGTGTTCTTTGATCCACTCAAGATAAATTTTAACATATCATATATCCTCCTCGACATGCCCACCCATTCCACATGGACCAAAAGGCTATATATATGGGCCACCGCTTGTACCCCATGTTTACCCAATTTTAGGATACCATGATCACGACCATAACGAGCATCCCCGGATATATGTATGTTTATGTTCCCCCCACAAAAATCATTTGTCCACTATGTAAGGATGATGTATTTTCAATGTAGAGTACCGACATAAACTATTTCTCATTCATGATATATACCATATAATGATAATACCACTCCACATTGATTATGTAGTATGATTCTGATATCATCATCTTCTATGACTCTGCACACTGCTTTTACTGGCAAAGAATTCTCACGGTCTGATCATTCTTCAAGGACATTAGAAACAATCTATTTAATATGATTTACCATAAGAACGGGGGATAATAATTCAATTCTATGGTCAATTAATCAATAATGATTTATACTAGAAGGGTGGTCTTCTCCCTATTACTATAATCATTTGGAGTTGAAAGGAACTCGTCATAATAGAACTCAGTCATTGGAATGTCGATGATGCAATGAAATTACCACAAGATGATCCCAACCTCTCCATAATGGAGGGGGAAGATATTGGTGTCTTGGCACCACTGATTGAGGATCTCCAATTGTATCTTCTATTAGTGATATGTGTGAAATTCTGATTCCTATGTTTCCTTATTGAATACAATATGTTTCTTCTTTTCCCTATTCTCCTTGATGGTGATTCAATACCAGTACACCAATGATCACTAATTTAAAAATTTTTATATTGTCCAAAGCCCCCAGTCCATATAATATCCCTTGATATTATATTGGAGGTTATTCTAGAAGATTTTTGTGTTACATTTTTAGAATTAGTCATTCTCTAGATACTCCCCAATGACCGTTCTCATCCATCCACTAAGTGTGTATATTGTAGGGTCCTCATTCTCTTGATAAGGGTGATATGTAGAAGTCAGATGAAATTTGTAAAACTTAAAACGACAGCTAAACTAGAAGCATTGAATGTTCAGTTCAATGGAAGGAATTGCCACCTCATCCATGAATCTGATGTTGTATAAAAATATATAGTTTTTAAAATATAACCTCTTTGGGATTCGATTAGTTTGACCATGAGTTACTGTATGTCAAAACCACCCTTCTAACCTGGGGGATTTATGGGTTCCCCAACATATCATCCCACTTTTTAAAGGTAGAATCATTGATCACCACATAGTTTCTTGGATTTTCACTTTCATAATGATATGTGATATCTAATTTTAAGGCACACAAGTCTTTGTCCGGGTTGGGTAATGTTCACCATGTTGAAACCCATTAAGAATCTTAGTGTAAATGTTTTTCTGAGTTGTAAAATTTGTTTCACAAAAGGGAGTTTCCTAAAATTCAAATCCAATTATATAGATTTTTTGAAAAGTGTTGAGGTCTATGCATAAGATACTGGTTATCAAGAATGGATGATAGGGTACTATACAACAGTCACCTCCCATATTTTTAGGCTCATACCACCAGCTCGCATAAATAACCCAACATATTTTCACAACCCGTGTGAGAAGTTGCGAAAAAGCATGGATATCATCCCCAATATTTTATGTTTCCCATAAAACTGAACCTTCGGATCTACTATCATCTTTGACTCAATGAGGTAAATTATTCTGCACAGAAAAACGTTCCCTCAACCCAGAAGGCAAATTTTGGATGAACTGAACATGTGACACACCCTAAAGTAACATTACGGGACCGAGGAGTTTGTTTTATAAAAATTTCAAAGGATTCTTGTATATATGTTGTTCCGCATACAAAATAATTGAGAACCAAAGAAGATACAAAATTATGCAGATATCCAGGTCTTAAATTCCACCCATGTCATATGAATACAAAAAAATATGGTTTCCCAAAAATACTCTCGGTTACACAACCAATTGTTTGAAACCATAAGGTGAAGACGACTCCAACATGTTGAAAAAACAATCCTATGACCCCCAAGTCATGTTCTCACAAATATAGAGTGTTTCCTATATCCCATCATGAATCCAAGTCCTTGCACACAAAAGGTGACAATGACTCCCACATGGTGCATGGTCAAGGACCCGACTCAAAATTCTTGTGCACATAATCATAGAGTATGGAACACAACCCATTTCACAAATAAATAGTTTATAATTAATGGAGACACAAAAATAAGGGTTTTTCATTTACAATACATATATGTAATGTATAGAGAACCAAACATCATTATTTTTCTCCCAACAAATTTTTTCCCCATCAACTGATGATTTCATCTATAAATAAAACCTCGACCCACCTAGAGGGAGGATCTCTAGAAGATAAAAAGATGATCCCATTTGTGATGATACCACTCTTCAATGAAATTTAGAAACACTATATATAATAAACCCTCGAATTTGGTTAAATTTCATGATAGACCTCTTGTGGGCCCATCCATTACATGGACTACGGTAGAGTGATCCTGCCACAACACCTCAAAATGTTGGTCATGCTTTCTGAATTGATGCTTCATTCAGATTACCCTATCCTTATTACATATCAAAATCAACTCTTCATTTAAAAATATTGTATTAAACTATATAATTTTAATCCATTCATTTTCCATGTTCTAGATCACCTTCCTTTTGAAACTCATGCATGAAATACATTAATGTTGTGTGCAACAACATCCAGCTCCTCGGTCTGATTTCTCCTATGATTCTGGTGAATAAATTACCCTAATTATTGTCACCCATAATAATAGATAACCTAACATAAGACCTCTTAATTTACACTCATCCGTGTATGTTCTAAGGGCATAACCCACCCGCAAGAACATCATAAGATGGTCACATAAGCCATAGAGGTGACATCGTTGAGGGAAACATTGTACCAATCTCATTATGAATATATATAATGAATAATTTCAAACTATGAAACGATCCCCCTTAATGAATAATCCCCATCCTCTTCCAAGATGACTCTAATAAAACATCTTATCACCACATCATTGTCATACGATATTAACTACATGACACCATCCTCAAAAGGTGACATAAAACTATAGAGTTACCCAATGTGTGGAACATGTGATACCCCATGTAAAATAATCATTGGATGACACTACCTCCTCCACATCTAAGCATCTTCCATTCATAATACTTACATAGCCATTCCCATGATTGTATGTGACTCATACAATATGAAGATTCAATGCATAACCCCCACTACATCTCCCCATTAAGTGATCCAATTTCATTGGGCATCATCCATTCATAGTCCCCTATTACATCATTATATATCCAAAAAATGACCCTTTTATACTCCAATTTTTAATCCCTATTTATATCATTACGAGTATATAGCTACTCTCATGGATGCTTCCACAGGTAATCGCAGAAAATATCATCATTTCTTATTGCCGAGCGTGGCCGACATCCATGTGTAAGACCCACAAATTACCTCATTAATGACACTTCTATGAAATGAATTTTATTACTGAACAATGATAAACTGCATAGATCAATCCTATTGCATGGCCTTAAACAATGGAATATAACTACATTGTTTTGGATCAATATATTTTAAATTAGATATGTTAGACTCCCCATGAAGATCAATGACAACGTCATCCAGTGTGAAATTATCCCCCTTGTGGGGCTCACTTCACCACCAATATCCACAATACAATAAAATCATTCCCTGATCTATCTTTATAAGGTGACTTGATCTAATTTAACAAGATCATAGTCTTGTGATGTGGTCCAGAATCCCTACCTGATATAATAAAATTGGTATGAATCAGGTAAAAATCCTCCAATGAGATACCCCTAGAATAAATTACATCTTTATTAACATGGGGTTCCTTTATTTTTTCCTAATATTTATCCTACATGAGTTCCCAATATACCAAATATACATACATGAAAAGATGTGCACAACATGACTACTCACACAGACCAAAGGATGCTACCCTGTGATGATATATTCGCCATAATGAACTAGTTACCACCTTGATATGGAACTAGGAAAAAGTTCCCACAATATGAAATTATCTCTGAGGGAAAACTATAATTGGTATTGAACTCCATGTATGAATCCATGTAAGGATGAACCTATATACCAACATTTTTTTCGATTAAGCCTTAGATATTGCTGATGAATGTGATGAAATCCAACAACCTCTGGGAAGTGGGAATTCAGGCAAACAAGAAGCATGTGCATTGTGATGGCCCTAGTGAAAGTAATTTAAACATCCAATAAAAAGAAAAAGTAACCATTGATGAGGATTACTGATCTTTTTTATCAGTTTTGAGGTTCAAAGGGGTTCTCAATGAATGATATAAGGTTATCATACCACTAGTCAGGTGTTTTTGAGGTTAATATTTTGATGTTTCCATTATAATATTTATATATACACTATATGTTTTTAATGATTCCTTTAACTGTGATGAATTCCCACACTGTGTTTATTGATTTTATTAACTATATCACCACATAATACATAGGCCAATTTTACTTTGACCTCATTAATGACATAATCATCCACTATGTGTCTTGGGATGTGTATGAAGAACAATTAATGATGGTACTAGAATTTATTAGGGAGAACCATACTTATAGTGATCCATTGAAGTTCTAATTCATGCACAATGAGGTTCAATTTTTGTGGAATATCATTTATGATCATGGATTTGCTATATCCCCAGTGAATATTGATGCACTACTTTATTTGGTTCCCCTCAAGAGAATGGAAGAGTTCTAGAGTTTCCATGTCTTGGTGGGGTATCACATGGCATTTTTAGTAGGCATCTCCAGGATTTCATCCTCTTTGACCACACTATCATGGAAGCTACATCTGTTTACGTGAATAGAGTAGTGTAATAATGACTTTGTGGATTTGAGGTTGAGGATGAATATTGATCTTGGTTTAATACTACCAATGGAGGGTGTGAAGTTGGTATTAAATTTTTATGCATTTGGAGCTGAGATGAGCTATTTTTTTAGGATAAAGGCATTGATCTTATATGAGGTGAGTAATATGAGACACTAAGAGTATATCTACGCAAATAAATACCTATATTGTCTAGTGGATTTACTCACTATAAGGATTTTGGAGATTCAAATGGTGTGGAATGATATCCCTATTGTCTATTGGGTCATTTATGATCCTATAGAGTGTCGGGAAGGTTTCTTTCCACATCAACTTATGATAAAAATTACAGTGGGTGCCTGAAGTATTCCATTTGTTGAAGTTGAGGGGACACATATACAATCCTATGCACATTATAGATACGGGGAAGGAAATCGGGGAGGGTGCCACCATCAATGAATACCTCATTGTTGTCCAGGATTGACATGTGGGGATCCTGCATTGGAAAACCATTACCTTGGATCATGTACATTAATATCATGGGGAAATGAAGGAGAGAATTATCCAGTTGGAAAACCAAAAGTGGACTCAATATCTCCAACACTTTTATTAGTTTTTTCTTTTTTGAGGATGAAAATACTAAAGGGGAAAATTTAGTGAATCTTGTTCAATTAGATGACTTGGAAAAATACAATGATATATTTGTGGATCATGATCAAGAAGACATGTGATTTCAAGGTCATATGAACCAATACTAATTTTATAATAATATTATAAATATTTTATATCAAAGATGAATTTTTTTTTAGTTTTAATGGAATATATTCTGAACAATTTCCATGATCACAAATATGAAATCCTGGTTAAACATATAGATCAATGTTTTCCCTAGGTGTTATCAAGAGATTTTTGGAGATGAATGATCGGATGCAACATCCATTAGTGGTGATCTTACGTATATTTTGTAATTAATTATTTAATTTAATATATTTATATAATTCAAAAAATATAATTCGTCTATATGTATTATTTAATGGAAAATATAATGTGTTAGCTTCATAACCTTGGGATCATTAAGAGGAGGTTACATTACTCTTCATTTTTTGATCAATATCAGATGATGAAAGGTGACCAGATTGAGGTGGTCTGATAAAAAGCAACCAAAACAGATCATACACATCAATAAATTTTGGTACTTTCGACAAAAACAATCCAATAATGATTTAGGTCTCATTAGTTTTGGTTTTCCACCCCATTTGATTAAATATTTGAATAATGGATTTTAATTTGGTTTTGATTCTGCATTTTTACACCCACTCCCCGATCCCCATTTATGTATTAATTTACATTCTAATTTTAAATTATCATGCCATGGTTTCACCTAAATTATCAATGATTATTATATTTTTTTCCAATAAATCTCTGATAACAATTATTTCACCTTTCTCTTCTACTCTTTCCCCACTCTTCTTCGCGTTCATCACTGTTCACCTATAGGTTCATTGGTCGACAATGATGGGCGGGTCCAAGATTGAATGAACCCAAAAATTCGACACAGTAGGTGAAAAATTATTTAGATTGATATTTTAGGAAGGATTGAGTTAATTTATGTGATATGGGACATTATTTTCAGGGATCTTGGATCCATGACCGATACATTGTCAGGAGGCATGCAATATGTGCGAGCGACCATCATTAAATATCTTATTTTTATTTCCATAAAATAGAGGGAATAAATAGAAATTAAAATAATATTAACACCGTTATTGAGGGGTAAATATCAAAAAAATGTTGGTAACATAAGAACTATGATGACATGTCAAAGAATATAGTTCTCTATGAAAAAACCCAACTATAAAGTGTGTATTTTAGAAGAACACATGTTGTGTAGTCCCCTAGAAACAAAATCATATTTTTGGGTAAAAATAAATATCACACTTCATGTGGGATCCCACATTCCATTTGATTTGGTGATGGTCGCCAATTATTTACTATAGGAGTACATGGCCATAGACATAGCCAGACACGTAGACACAACCAAGTACATTGGAATGGCCTGAAGGACATTGTGAGGACCAAGAAATATCGTACAGGCCCCTAGTAGCCAGAACATATTGTCTAATAGAACTACATGTTCTGTGCTTATACATGAATAACAAATACATTATTGAGTGGGCAAATGTGTCGGATTCAGGGAGTGGTCACATGCCATGATACTCCATATTTACGCACAATATAATTCTTTATGAATCTTCTACCAATCATATATCATTCACCTTGAGTTGTATTTTTTCCAATTAGTAGCCTATTTTAATTTTTTTTCATGTATGATGTGATAGTGGCCTTCATTGTTTAATTTTATATATGATATGATTTTTTTGAGAACGATTCTTATTTTGGTGGTTCTAAATGATGATAGTAATTGGTAAATATCATAAAATTGATGCAAATGATTATAATCACCCTTTCATATTAGGGCGTATGTCCCCTATACAATTAAATCTATCTTCTTATTGGTAAACCATGTAGAACATGGAAATGGTATCTCTACCTACTGAGTTTTACCCCCATTTGGACGAGGGAATGTGTCCTAAATCTATTGAGTTGTAACCCCTTACAGTATAAAGTGTTGATCCACTCTCTAAAGACTGATTCCCAACCATAAAAACTAGGTATTGGGTCTTGTATATACTATGTAGTAACTCACATTTGGACTAGGTCACGAGTCCTCTATTTATTGGGTGGAACCCCCTTATGTAATAGTTAGTGGGTCATTTATTTACTAAGTGGTGATCCCCCTATGGACTAGGGAATCAGTCCTCTGTCTACATAGTGGTGTCCACTTATTTTATAGGGTGCGAGTCCTTGCCTAATATTTGTTAAATCATTATGTAATAGAGAGAGGGTCATATACCTACTAATACGCACCCCTGATGCACTAGGGCATGCATCCTCTACATAGAGATTGTGCCCCAATGAATATATGGTGTGGTAAGACCCCAGCTTTTCTAGAGTCATCTCTGGAATGTTTTTATGTTTTTATGTTTTTATGAACCACGAACAGGGAGTAGTGTCTTGGGGTGAGTTTTGGTTATTTGTTAAGGAAAACCAAAGGATAGTGGGTTGTGCATTATTTTCACATGGTTTTACAAACTGTACGACCAATCCATGCTAATCGTGCGAAACTGGGAAAATGAGTCCACACAGTTTGTGCACAATATGAAAAACCATGCAACAAAACAATGCCAACTGTGCAAAACTGTGTAGTGGAGTTTGTGCGGTTGGTGCACGGTTTTTCTAACCATGTTCCTCTTCCCCGGAAATCTTTCATGGAGTTTCTAATATCTGGAAATGTCTTTTAAAACCCACCAAACCCTCTAGGATTCCATAGATTGACCATGGATTAGGCTTGAAAACTTATAGGTGTTCTCAAAGCCTTCCGGAAGGATTCCAAGGCAATTTAAACACCATTATTTTTATTTGAAATCTAATATTGATGATCTGCTCTCCTCTCAATAATTGGATTTCATACTGATCCTTTTCCCATTCTTTCCTCCATCTTTCATAAATCAGTTTATGGAAAATCATCACCTTTTTATTAAATCTAAACCTATATGTTATGATCCATATCTAGGATTATAGATCTAAATCTAGTTTTTCAATATCATGATTCCTTTGATCTTAATATTGGTTTTAGGGACTTCAATCCGGATTTTTATCGATGATGGTGTGCCTCTCAGATTTTTGGGACTTCAATAGGGATAACATCCATCAATAAATCGAGGATGGTGGTCTAAATAGAACTCTCATAGTCATGATTTAAGATATTTGTATGAGATTATGAGTTTTCTATATTCACTTTATAATTTAATTCCTAAATTAGAGTAATTAGGAATATGGATTTGACATGTGATTTTCCATGGATATAAATTTATAATTGATCACAGAACAAATGGAGGGGGTTTCCCAACTAGATATTTGTTTTGGAGATAGATTTTTTTGTTGAGACATTTTATTTTTGTAACATGATTTTTAATTGATGGAAATTAATTTTTGAATTATTATTGGCTATATAAGATAATTAATTGTGATAATTAATAATTTTCCAAGAATCCGACCAATGATAATTAATTGGGATAATAAATTATGCTCCATGATTTGATAACAGATAATTAAATGTGAGAATTAATTATGAGTTTATGGGTTTTGAAATTGATAATTAATTGTAAATAATAAATTATGGATTGAGAATAGTATTTATTTATTACTTAATTGATGAATTAATAATTGGGTAATGTGTAAAGATATTTTTTGGAACAACTAATGGCCTTTGAAATGTTTAATGAATAAATGAATTAGTAAATGAATAATAGTTCATTTTTTATGACTTATACAATGATTAAATGCCTCATAGATTATCGGGAAAGGTATGGAGTCCTAGACCAAATAGAATTTGGGACATGGACATGGTGTTCCTCTTGAATAGTTATCCAATCATGAGATTATGGGGTGATGGGCATGATGACGTTCACAAAATGAGAACTACAGTTCTAGGAATGATGACTTACAATCACGATATTTGTGGTGCTAGGCATGACGTCCTACACCAAATGACTAATGATAAAAAATTATTGATTATTCAAATGATAATTGGGGTGCTAGGCATGATGACCTACACCAAATAATAAATGATATTGAATGAAAACATGAACTGAACATGTCCAAATGTGATGATTATAGATTTATTGATAATGTGATAATAATTTGAATTATGAATAGTATATATTTCGTTAATAAATTTCATGAACTATCTTTTAACTGGCCTCATTTTAGACACCATTGTTTGTGGCCATATTAGGTCAAATAAAATGATCTA